>VZTG01005027.1:2670784-2705603 GCA_013397845.1 Melanocharis versteri | reverse complement strand
TTTTTTTTTTTTTTTTTTTAAAGGGACAGCGAGCCCAGTCTGCTTAATTAGCCACCAGTAGTGGAGACTTATTTCTGGATCCCTGTGTTCTGAAGTACAAAATTGCTTTTATTTTTGGGTGATAACTGAAACAGCTTCAAATGGACAGGTGGCTTGAATATTTTAATAAAATGCATTCAGTGATATGCTAAAGGGTATGCAGGAGGAGGGAGATAACCTTATGTAAAACACCAAACCAAATTTTGCAATTACAGTTTCTCTCACACTGTTCTAATTTTCTGAAAGTCTACACGCAAGGAATATTCTGGGCGATTTTTTTTCCCCCTTAGACATAATGTAAAGTAATCCACACTCTAGTTAATAATGGAAAGAGTGCTTATTTAAAAGAAATAATTCTTTAGAATTCTCAGTCAGATAAACATTGCATCATACATAATTATATTTTAGATATACAAATTGCTAAGTTGTTTCATGCGCTCAGCACAATGCACGCTGCATGTTTCGGTGTACTCGATTTAGTACAGTCAAAAAGCAGCATTCATATTCACCTTAACAAATGCCCACTTTATTATAAGCTTACAAAATACATCTCTCTGCTATTTTTCATGTATACATAAGCACGTTCAAATACTTCTACAGAAATGTGTACATAGTGAGGACACAATAATAAAATGACAGGATATATCTGTACTCCTTTATATGTTATAATGTCTGCATGTTTCTGCAAAGTGGTTTTTGAATGCATACTTAGGACTCCATTGAAATTTCTACATAAATCAGGACTGCGTTCCCTTTTTTGTAAGCTAGTGATTGAATTTGGTAGCCAAAAATACTAAAATAACACTTCAAAGGGTAACATTTTTCTGCATTCGGATATGTAAACACATAGTTTCTGCATGTGGAAAGATTGAAAAAAAACCTCTGCAAGAAATCAATATTAACTATTGAAAATGTGAATGATGCTTAAAATACATTCACGTGGTTTACCCTTCAAGTTTTGTGTTCACATGATTTACTTACAAGTTATTGTTTTGTGTTTATATATACAATAAATTATAAGTTTTCTGTATCTCTCTGGGTAACATTTGCTCAACAGTTACTTCAATTGGATCAGATTATCAAAGAAAGCTGCAGGCTTCATTGGGGAGACAGCAGAAATCATTCATTTCTCTGTAAATGAATCGTGATAGGCAACTAAGATTTTAGGAATCAAGGGGCACTTTTTTTTTGTTGTTTTTTTTTTTTTTTCTTTCACTCTCTTCCTCTCTCTTCTTTGCTGGGGAGGTACTTCATCATATCTCACTAAAACGGAAGATGCATAACAGAAATGAAACTATTCTAGGCTATGAAGCACCCTAGGGGTTCATGAATGTTGGGGGAGGAACACTGATTATACAATGCAATAACATATTGAGACACTATTTCAGTTTTACACTTGGTATCAAGTAAATACAGGATATCTCACCCATGAAGGGTGATTATCTTTCATGAAGGGAGGAAATGAGTTATTAAGGTCTTTCTCAGGAGCAAAACAAGGATAAGAATCTTTATTAATGTAAGAAACATTTTTTTCCCCTACAGTATTATACTTCCTTTTTAGCAAAGCTATGGATTTTTTTTGTCTTTAAATTGTCTATATCTCAGAACGGAACACATATCAGTTTTAGCTGACACCACTGCAGTGCTTGAGAATATTGTTATAAAACATGTGCTCATTTTTTATCTAGATCACAATTAATAACATTTTTAAGCATGCAATGTCTATCTCGTCCCATAAAAACACTTGTAAAGTATTTGACATTTTATTTGAGGATATTAAAAGATTGTTTAAAAATAAACATACACCAGCAGAGCAGAATTTTCACACGATTATTCAGATAGTCAATAGGTCCTCTTTGATCATATTATTATGATGCTTCTGCTGGATTTCAGTCTAAGACAGGCGTATTTTTTGCTCTCTCTCTCTCTGTCTCTGTCTCTCTCTCCCCCTCTGCCCCCCCGCCAAACAAGGTCATAGATTTTTTTAAATGAGGACTAGAAGTTCCAAGTACAAGATTAAGTAAGTTCTAACAGTGTTATAAAAGTAAGTGCTTTTTTCTATAATAAAAGGTGTTTAAAAGGTTCGCTACAGCTTTAAACAGAATTACAATTTACTTCTTTCAAGTGTCCAGGCCATAAATTCTTCTCAATTCCCTCTCTCTCTCCTTGTCGGAATTAATGAGATCAGATTTGATCAGGGCAGTGATGTGTTCAGAGCCAAATCACACAACAGCGCGCGTGCGGTAATGGAATTTGCATCTAATGCATACATAAATCAAACATCTTTCTGGACATTTTCATATGCATAATGTCATTTCATCCAGTTCTCTCTGTGCAGAGGGGGAGATTTTTCTCTCTGAGAGAATGACTTTCTTTAATGCTTTCATTTTATTTTCGCTGACTACAATCCCCGAGAATGCGCTCGGTCGGAGAATCTTTCGGGGCGCGGTTGACAGTTCCTTTTCCAAGAGGGGTCCTTCACATTTATCATGCCTCTTCCTCGGGGGCTTTGTTATGCAAATGTGGCTGAAATTGATAATTCCAAAGTGCTTCATTTCGGTTCCTTGGCGGTTGGAGATGGTAGATAAAAAGAAACTGACAAGACACACTGATTGCCCTCAATGCTTGTAACTCTCTTGCTAACAAGGCTCGATATTGTTAAAAATTCCTATTGTTATCAGGGTGGCAGTTCCATTATGCAGGCCTTGCAAATTTCTCATTTGAATATTAACCCTTTAATCACCCAGCTTTGCTCCCCTCCCCCAGCCCCAAGCCAGTTGCCCTCGGGTGGGTCAGAATGCAAACCAGGAAATTATTGCCTTATTATTACTGAAAACTATGAATGTGTGTGTTTTGTTCTGTTTTGGTTTTTTGTTGTTTCTTTCTTTTTTGTTTTTGTTCCCTAAACTACATCTATTAATCATTTTTTTCAATGAGAATTTTTTACTGTAAAAAAAAAAGAGGCTTTAACAAAACATGTCTAGCAGAGACAGACAGAATCGGATTGTTTAAAGTTAGGTTTGGGAGAATATTTACATCAAAATATCTGTTCGCAGAAGTCAAATTCAGTAGCTCCTGGAGACTGGAGAAATTTCATTATTTTTAACTTGTATGTACTTGCACTTTATGTTCTAACTTAGGTAGGCCTCAGGGAGGGGATAGCGTGTCTTTATATACCAGAGATACATGAGATTTTTAGCTGCCGGTCCTACTGGCTGCACCACCCCTATCTCAGGCTCGCCAGCAACTAACTTCCAGCCTACAGACAGGTGGCTGAAAAAAAGGAGTAGAGAAAAAGGAAATTTGAGAACCACAAGGATTTCTGGAGCTGTGGATTTTTAACCTTGAAGGACACATGCCTATAACTTCCACTGTTAAGTACTTATTATTATTGACAGATTTCACTTACATACTTACAAAATACTGTCAATAAATGGAAGGGGAAGGACTGATTCAGGGACCTGATGCTGCAGCCCTTATGATTCACAAGAGTTTTTCTGGTATCTTCAGGCCCTAGAAATCAGGCCCGAGAAATGACATAAAATCAGGAAATGGCAAGTTCAAGCTAAGGATTAGGTCACACAGAAAAAGAGCATGACTTGTTGCTAACTGATTTACTCATTGATTAATGAAATTGTAAGGTCTGGAATTTCAAATATCCCTCTAACATTCCCCTATGTGTGTGTGTCCATAGAAGGTGCATTCTTTCTCACCAAGTGCATGCCTTCAGGCTCATATTACAACTATAGGTTAATTTTAGTTTGTCGTTTTTCTGGGGATACCTGACACAGTTCCAGTTAAAGTAAATCTTGCTGTGACAAAGGTAACTACTGCAGATGCTGGATGGAAGTGGAGGAAGGAAGAATTGGCACTGTAAAATGAAGCATAGTTCACTGCTATCACCAGGCAGCTGCAACAATATAATATTTCTCTACAATTACAAAGAAGATGCATCTCAACCAGCTCAAGTCAAAGGAACGTCAAAGTTTTCCACTTTCTTAGCTCTGAAGTCTTGCAGAGATGTGTCTGCCAAATTACAGTAAATAAAAAAGACACTTGCACAACAGTAACTAAAGATTTCTCTCCCCCACTCTATATAAAAAAAAAAAAAAATTGAAAAAGAAAATGAAAACCCTCTCATGTTATTCTAGGAACTCTTGGGAAGCTCATACTTTTCTTTCATTTACAGGTGTGATGGCAGATTAAATTCATGACAGGAAACAGTGATAATGCCCACTGTAGAGCTGTGTGAGTTACAACAGCTAAATTTCCCATGCCGGTGCTTTTTCTTTCAATTATCTGAAAACACCCTGTTAATTTTTAATGCGTTCATACCCTCATTCTGTTACCAAAACTGCTACCTTTCCCCCCCTTCCTACTTCAGAAATAGATTTCACTAAACCTGGCTGCTGTAAACTCATTATATGATTCTATCATTTATTCTGTCCATTAGAGTAACCAGTGTTAGTGCTTTTCCCCCTACTTGAGTCTGTCAAGTGCTGTTATTTATGCTCAATGGTATTAATATCTCTGGTTGTATTATGGTTGTGCACTCAAAATCTCTAATACAATCTAAGGTTGGCAATAGTGACTGCATCAGATATCAATAATCAAAAAGTCTCAAGCAAGTTGCAGGTATTAATAAGAGTCAATATTACATAAATATAATTAACATCTTCTGCTTGCTATAAAGAATAATCAGTAGTACTGACGGCTTTAAAAAGATCCTCCTCTTCAGAATCAGAGAGCGTGCCCATACTATGAACAAGAGAATTAAAGATTTGACAGTATGATTTTGAATGTTTCTTTTTTTTCGGTTACCCTTAGCAATGACTCTGCTGTAACCTGGCTACATAATGTTATCTGCTGTCTTTAGGTGGGAGAGGGCTTAAAAGTTGATTTTTTCTTTCTCTGCTCAATTTCAGTTGGTTAATTTCACTAACAAAAGGATTTTCTGTTTTTCTTTAACAAGAAAACCTCTTATGTAATTTTTGACCATAAAATTAGAGCAATACAGCTAAACTAATATATATGCAATGGTTTCATTATGCATAAGAGCAGGCGCTCTTTACTTTGCAGCCCAAAACACACAAAGCACCCATTAGAATGAAGAGGCCTGTGATGTCTCTTCATGTGCAGAGTGTAAAGGTACATGAATGTCCTTGCTTGTTGGCATTTAATTTACCAGTTGCCTCTGTAGTGGAGCCTTGGCAGATTCAGCTTGAATCTGAAAGACAGGCTGTCATACTGAGAGTCTGCTGCCTACTGCTGAAATTGAGAGGCTTGGCAGATATGCAAACAGTAACTGGGTTTGAGTTGTTTTGATTACAAGTTAAACAGAAAGTCATTGGCAGGGCCAATATAAATCTGCTGAGGTTTTTTGGCAAAATCTGTGGAGGTATTTCTATAGATTCTGCAGAACTCTGTAGCACCTTGATTTCACATCAAAGAATGTCCACCTCTGAACCCGTTCTGCGGATAAATGTGTCAGAAACGTGAGTGAACATGTTTAAGTTGCTGAGAGCTCCCAGATTCAGAAATATAAAGCACATTAACAACATGCTGTACCACACCACCGTTGTACAGTTGTTAAATTGTGAAACCAAATGTTTCACTGAAGTTCAGGTGGATTTTTGGAGAAGTAAATTAAGGTAAGTTATAAACAGCTGGAACAGGAAGGCAAAATAGATTTTAATGAAAGTTTCAGGTGAACAAAGGGAAACAAAAAGAAGAATTGGACCATGTCCTGAACTCAGCTATGCTCGTTGAAATGCTGAGATATTTCACCAACACATTTTTTATGACATTAATCAAGATTTTCTGAAGCTGCTTCCTGCATGGCATGCAGTGCTTTAACAGTGGTTCGACTTGGTACGATTCAGTCTGCAACTGGCTTTTTTCTCCCCTTTTTCAACAACTTTGTCTGAAACACCATATTTGACTAAGCATCCAGACCTGATAAAATCCAAATGCTCATCTCAAATTTATTTCCTTACAGAGTTCGTTTGTCTCCCTGTCTAATCTGCAATGCTGAGTTGATAAAAGTAACACAAACTGACATTGTATAAGCAAAAAAAGGAGGCTGTAAACTTTAATTATAAGCACTTTTACAGAGCAACCTTTTCTCAATTCTAACTTAGTGTTTTGAACACTAACACATCCTTTAAAAAATTGCCTTGCAATTTTTAAGGCAAAACCACATTAATTTTGGAGGGAGGGAAAAGAGTACATATAATTGTCGCTCCTATTGTTTCTGTCTGACTGGCTGTAGACAGATTTCTGCAAGGCTGGCTAGCAACAATACATTGATTTACAGAGGCAAGAATATCTCCACAATTCAAAGGGCTAAGACACCTTTATTTGAAAACTGAGAATCTGCAAAATGTGGTAAAGTTCTTGGAAAAGACCCAAATGTATGGAAACCTTTTTCTCATCTTTTTTTTTTTTTCCTTCTCTACTTGTATCAGCTACTTTGCCTATTACAGCTTTCTAGGCAGGAAAAGAAATGCTACCTTTGAATTTGCACAAATTATTGTATACCTCATATTAAATTTTGCAAGAACCTAATTTGGGCAAATTGATTAGAATATGAACATTGCTATCTAAATGCTCTTTATTTCCAGATCTGACAAACTGAAAAAGCACATTATTTTTCTGTGAGAAGTAAATGTTTGTTTTCTTTGGAAATTACTCCACAGATATTCTCTTTCTCATACCGAATGCCCCTTTCCCTTGAGCAAACAGAATGGAAGAGTTTATATGAATGGACCATATTTCACTCTGGTTAATGGATAACAATAGCATTTTAGGAATTTCATTTTCAGATGCAGGTTGAAAATATATACTGACTTTTTGCCCCTTTTTGTTGCCTTTCACTGCTCCGTATACTTCTCTTCAAAAATAGTGAATTTAGGAAGCTTTAAGCAGCATACTCACCCAATAGTGCAACCCGATGCAAATTTTTAGAGAATGCTTACAAATGTCAAATCCCTCTGAAACTGATACACTTTATTACTGTTCTTTCTTATAATACAAACATTTCAGTGCAGCTCGGATCTTATTTTTCAAAATATACAGGATTTTGATATATGGACAACAGGAGAATATGTATTTTAGATATAATGCCATAAGTGCTCAAAAGTTATTTCTGAGCTGATTTAACATGGAAAATCTCCAGGTAGATTAATTTTATAGGCTGCTTTTATGGGTGTAACATTTCAAGATGAGAAAGCCGTGCTTCTGAAATTTAGTTTCGGCAGATTTCATTGGAACCTCCATCTCCATCTTTTATTACCTTAAAGTTGAAATTTAATCTCTCTCCTTTTTTTTTTATCCCCCTGATTTTCACTTAATTCCTTACTGAAATGGCAGGGCCTGTATTTTTGTTCTCAGGTTCTGTTGTGTCTATTGCTGCCTAACTATTTGCATTCTGAAGGAAGAAACAAAATAATTACGAAAGAGGCACTTAAATAACTATGCTTAGAAATTACAAGACCAGTGATGTAGAAGATTTTTACTGGGACAGGCAGCTATAGAAGGAGGTTAAGCAAATGTCCCCCAAAACCCTCTTTCCAAATGGCTGAGTTAATTCACAGTGGTAAGAGCAAGTTTCCCCAAACCCAGCTGCTGTATTGTGGTAAAGGCAGAGCTTGAAACTTCAGCCCTTGCGCACACAAAACTTCTGAAATATGGCTTTTTAGGAAACACCTATTTGTAACATTGCCAACAGGGGCTGTGTTGCAATGAAAGGAGAATGTGGGCTATACACAAGCATGTTTAGTAATGTTTCTGCATGACTCTTAGTACGGATTCAATACACACTTCATAGATGTGTCCAAGAAAAGACTATGAACAATAGAGCGCATTTGCATATTATGTATATTTTCCTATTTCTGAAACATAGTACAGAATGTATCGCAACTGCATATGAAAAGTGCCTTTCATGCATGTGTTAAGGGTGCTTTATAAACCTCAATACCTCAGCCATTTGGTTGCTTGTTGTTATTGTTGTTTCTTTGACTGTAGCACAGAGATAGTCAGTAGTCTGTCCTGACGGCCTGCAAAAATTGCTAAAAAAGGAGGAATGTATTTTTTAGATTTCAGGAGTACAGGTTAAGGGAAAGAAAAAGAAGCATTTAAATCAGAAAGTGTGTGTGTGCGTGTCTTTGTGAGTGTGTGTGTGTGTGTGCGTGTGTGCATGTTTGGAAATTCACAAACTAACACTTTCAGGCTACGATCTCAGTTTTTATGACTGAATTACATACCTTAAAAAATTGGTCTCGCTAATATAAATGCTAAGAAACTCTCAACAATTGTGGTGCCTACTGTAATAAAATTCTCTGTGAGAGAATGACAGAGATACGAAACACTAAACAATGATGATTTCCTCGCTACCAATGCAATTGCATAAATTAGGTGTGCATAAGTTCCCAATGATTTATAGCAGTTGAAACTTACAAAAAATGATTACATTTGATGTTTCTTTAGAAAATACAAAAAAGCTGATGTTTACTCGCAGAGTGGTTAAAAGAAGCAGGAGCTAAATCTAGATTATAGAATCTGTCTTATAGAGATCCTTGTATACCTTTTATGTATTCTTTTTTCTGCAAATTTTCCTTAAAGATATATTTCATTAGTCAAACATGCATATACTATTTGTTAGTTTGGAAAAAAATCCTTTTATTTTTTCTCCTCTTGCCCTCCTCACTGCTAGCCTATTAGTGGAAGTGGCATTTTATTGATTAGACATTTAATAACAATATTCACCTATATTTGCTCAGATATTTAACTGTTTGCATTGTAGCTGGTGTAAAGGTCCCTAAGAATGGTACAACTGAAATGGGAGAATGAAGAAATGTATTAGCTATGACAAGAAGAAGTAATTGCTTTTCCTCAAAGGATCAGATGTGGTATAGTTGTTTGAAAACAATCTAAACAACATTTTGTTCACCATTGATTTTAAAAGCATTAAAATTAGTTTTTATGCAGCTATACTCATTAAGCTTTTATGTATACTGTGTAGGGTGAATAGTTAAGAAGCAATAAAGCATTCTGCAGTAAAATATACTTTGCCAGTTGTCAGAAGAAATAAAATACATAGATTGGATATGTTTGTTTCCTGTAGAATATTGCGATATTTGCCATGTTAATTACAATCCAAATAAAGCTATTTTATTTGTGTTTTTTAAACAGCCTTGTAGCTGTAGATGACTAATACAACTGTTATTGAAAGTGTTGTGTTTTGGGGTTGTGTGTTCCTACTGTTGAGAAACAATCATCATCTACATATATCCCAACAACTCTTGCATTCTAAAAATAAATCTTCTCTTAGAAATTAGTGTTCCAAAGTCTAATTGTAAATTTTAGCTTCAAAAACCAAATGAAAGTGCCATGCTGTGCAATTTTCTTCTGTACTCCCTTTAGTTCCTCATGTCAATATCTGCATTCATACACAAACTAGTTCCTCTAATTTCACTGAAGTAGTTAACAATTTATTAAAAAAAGAAACAGTCTAGAAAATAGCAACAGTCTAGTGCCCAAGGAAAGGAAACTTATTTGGTTATTACTTGGAAGAATATAACGTTTTATTTTGTTTCTCAAAAATGAAGAGAGGAGTATGTGTACAGTACAACAACATGCCATCAGAGAGAATAATGCATATAAAAATGAATTCCTGTTATTGTGTTCAGGTGTGTTTGTGAATAAAAAATGGAATTTTGAAAAGTCAATTAAAATGCATTTAAATTCTTTAACACCAGAATTCTTTAATGTGAAAAATTTTTCTAGACAGTTTGTCAGTATCGCTGTAAGCACTGTGCTGTGATCAGAACTGGTTTCCCCCATCTATGACTGTTAGACGGCTCAGAAACGCATTACACCTTCCTGTTTCAAATGAGGAGACCACTCTTGAAAACATGGAAGTACTTATAAAGTAAATAACCTTTAATTAAATATCATTGTCTAGCATTAATCTTTATAGCTCTGTTCCCTATGGAAATAAAAGTGGATATTCAATTTGTTTTGATTATGCATGAATTTTAACAGAAGCGTTATTTCTATATTGCTGTGTTCTTCAAGAAAGCAGCATATTTGTGTCGGCATAAGCCATTAAGAAGATGGTTCCTCATTAATGTGAAATAAAAATGACTCATTTCTGTTGTATATAAATAGATTGACATTTAGAAAGATTAATTATTATTTTTAAGAATAAACATCAATTCATATGTGGCTGGTGTAACTTTCCTGTTCAGTCTGAAATCCCAGATATTTTCAGAGTTAACTGTGAAGTGAAATACAAAGTGTTTCTATTGTTAAATAGGTATTATTTGTGGTACCTGCTGATTTCAGGGATGTTTGGTTGCACAAATCAAGATATACTTTTCTCCTAAACTAGGACTTGCATAGTGGTTCTTTATGTACACACACAAGACAGATCAGGGACACATACTTAAATCCTGCTTCCATAATATCTTGAAAACAAACTCCATTCAAAAGGGCATCATACAATTTCATTCATCTTTTACATCTTCATCTTCACTTAGGAGAATTTTGTGACAGCCAGGTCAGGAAAGTCCACTAAATTCTATCTCAGTGCTAGGTCACAGTGCCAGGGTGCATCCCATTTCATCAGACTCCTGCAGCACTCACCAAGAGGTCTTCTGCTTTTGGCAAACAGAAGTTAATCTACTCTTGGTGAAAATACACCCTTTAGTGCTGAGCTAATGCTGTCTCCTGTGCTAACCATGGATGAGGGATAAACAAGGAGCAAAAGGGTGGTCTTTCCAACTCCTCAGTATTGGAGTACAGTGTTTGCTCTGGCCTCTAAGAGTGAAGTGAGGAAGGCAGGTTTCATGGTGAATGAGAAGGTGATTGACCACAATCTCTGTAATAATGCTCTGCCTGACATGGTCTGAGGATGCTTGTCCTCAGTGCAGTAAACACTGGATTTTTTTGTAGCTGTGCGGTAAGACACACTTTGCCACTCCACTGTGGCTATGCATTTGCAGGAGATGTCAGAGAGTGTTTAAATAATGTGTAATGGCGTGTTGCTCTTTCATCATTTAGAGAAGTGGCTCTCCCCTGTGACAGTCATTATATGCTCAGTGCTGAACCTTGGAAAACACTTTTAATCCTGCCTGTTGTGCCCACACAGCTAGGCAAATGCATGCATTCAGCACAGAAGCATTATCCCAATGTATAACATGATGTTTAGTGATGAAGCCTGAACAAACCAAACCAATGCAGACCCTGGGAAACATCCACTGCACAGGCAGAGCTGTGGGCAGATCCATCAGGGTAGAAAATAGCCCCAGGAGAAGAATTCTTTGCACGAGGCACGGATCCCAACAATTCCTCTCACAGCCCGGCTTTCTACTCTGCAAACAAGGTGAAGAGATAGAAATAAACAAGAGAAGAGAAACAACAGATAAAAGGAAGGTCACACCAGAATGTGTGATTTTAAGGAGAAAACAGAGAAGCAACATTTCTCTCATTCTTGCCCATATAATCTCCATTCTGGTTATAGGAAAGGAGTAGGGGCTACAAAGACAGACTGCTTTTGGATGGCTGTCCTGCCATCCCACTATGTATTATCAGGATCCCAGACTTCATGTATAGTCAACAAAAAGGTGCAGGTTTCCACTGCTGCTGTTTTGAATGATAATTCCGAAGCTCTACCGAATACATAGGCATCCTTGACACTGCCAGAAGAGAGACAACACTGGGTCCTACTGGGTAGGCATTCAACAATTACATTCTCCTGAGAGTCTCTCCCTTTCTTTCACTTAATGGGAGGTAGAAAGCTGTTGAGGATGTTGGCTCTGCAGTGACTAGGTTGGGAGTGTCACAGCCAAAGGGCACAAGTGTGCTCTCCCACAAGTGTGGGAAGAACTGCAACAATTCTTTTTCGAAACTAGGTAGACCAAATAAAAAATTTTATCTGCATATCTCAGGCTATTGACCTTCTCTGGATTAGCTCTTGCTCCAAATCTAAAAGCTGCGGTTGGATAAGTATCACCTTTTTCAACTATCCAGCAACACACTTGATAGTTGCAGTGAGGGATAATCGGAAACCTCACTCAGAGGTTTCAGTGCTGTTAACACTGAGCATCTGGAATAGAACTTTATTCTTTAGTTGTTGATTTTTGCAATTTTGTAAATTTTTTTTTTCCCTCTGGATGAAGATTCCCCTAAGTATTAAGTCCTTATATATCTCTAGAGATGTGCTTAAACCATAATCAAGTTGTCCTTTGCATTACTCTAAAGTAAATAAATAGAGTTATTTATGTCTTTCACTTTAAGTCCTCCTCCAATTCCATCTCTGAAGTCTTTCCTGATCCAAAGTCTTTCCAACACTTGTAGGACTGGTCCCACTGCTATTAAAAACACATGTAACTTTTCTACTTCTACTTTGCATTCCCCTGTTTATTCGTCTAAGGACCAAGCTAGTCCTTTTAGCTACAATGTCATACATTAAGCTCCTGAGAAGGAGATGAAGGGGATTAATGGATCTAGAAGTCAATTTTTAAAAGTTTACACCAGAGTGAATGCTATTATAAAAGCCTTTAATGAGAATGAATCTGTGCAAATATCACTGACTGCACCTCTTCAGCATTTGTTTTACAGTAGAGGCGGTTGCACATTAAATGTCTTTTGGCAAGGGACTTAAGGATTCTATTGGGAGCAATATAACATCCACTTTTTGGTACTCTATTCCTTGGGAGATCATATTGTTTCCTACATGAGTAAGTCTATCCAAACCTGCCCTTGCTCTGGAAAGCATCATTTTGTTAACACTCATTTTCAATCTTTCTGAACTTGCCAGTAAAATATATTTCAATGGGCTTGTTCAATGTGGTATGAACACAGACAAGAAGATAGTTAGCTGTGGCTGGAAAAAAAAGAGTAGAAACAGAAGTTGAAAGTTGCCCTGAAAATACTCTGATCTAAAACTCAAAAGGTTGATTATTTGCCATAATTTCTTCTCTAAATTATAACCAACAGGTTCTATTACAGATGCTACTTCCCAGTGTAAGTGAAACTCTCTGAGGAGTAGTGATAAGTCAGTGAAAGTGTATGGAGGAGGGGGTGAAAGAAGCACAGTCAAGAGGATGTGGTGAGAGGAAATGATGAAAGGCCATATTAACATAGCAGGAAACAGCAGAACATGTGGCAAACACACTGAGGACTGCATGCATTTTATGTGTCAAATTACCTGCAAAGAGGTTTTTTTGGAATTTAAAGCACAGTAAGAAAGTATATTGCAAAGCTCTCAGGACCTAATTATGTGGGACAAATTAGTCTGCAAGACCTTCATAATCAGTCTAAAGATGTGGGTGTAGAAGTAAGTTAACAAGCAGGTTATTTTGAGTGAGTGTCTGAAACTCCAGTTGTGCCACATGTAAAACAGCTTATGTGCAATAAACAGAAAACTGCAGGAGGTTTTAATGCACACCTGAAACAGCAGAGTGACATAAGGGAGATAAGACAAAAGGAAAGAGCTCATAGTGGCTTGTTTGGGCAAAATGGGCTCGAATGTCTTTGAAGACTGGTAGCAAACATTATAGAGCTATAGTTTAAGTAAGAAGAACAATCTGCAGATTCTATATCACCATAATGAAACACATTTTCCATGGCTTAGATGACTAATCTATTACCTCTAAATACCTCAAGATATCTAAAGACCACAACAGAACTAAAAGCTGAGAGAGGCAAAAACAGATACCGTACCTGCAATTTTAGCCTTCAGTCAGGAACCAAATGGCAGCAAAAGTTGGTCTTTTGTCAGAAATTTCAGGTGAATGAGAATAATGGTGTCTGTGAGACAGACTTAGCAGGGACCCTCACAGCACCGACAACATGGTTGAGAGGATATGACAGAAGCTGTAAAAAAATCAAATTAAGTACCTTAGTGCTTATGTAGGTTATATATTAGGAAATCTGATTCTTACCTCAAGATAAAAAGTGTTAATAACAAACTTTGGCTCATGAGACCTTAGATTAGTGATCAAGCCAATCATCTGTGTGGAATATTTAGTGTGTTTAAAGTAACCTTTATCTGGAAAGATAGTGAAAGAGAGTTGAAAACTTCTGTTCTCATTGTGTCTTTTTATCCACTATCTATTTTTACTGTTTCCTTTAGTTTATGCTCTTAGAGATGTGACTGAAATGTGATCCTTCAGTTACTCCAAGAAATTTTTATCTGCTGGGTCTAGATGTTTAGCCAGCTTAATCTAAAGCATCATTTGTAATTCAGCCTGACGACACATTGTCACATCTCCAGAAAAGCTCAGATGACATAGTTTTTGAAGAAGAAGTTTCAAAAATACAGGGACTCATCCCCAGAATCAGTCCCTTTCTGCCTGGAAGCATAGTAATGAATACAGTCCTTTTTCTAATTAAGACAATTTCCTCTTGAACAACAAATTATAGGTTTGTGTGAAGCAGTAGTGTCCAAAGAAGAGGATATATCTTGAGAGGTGGACTGTAGTAATATTTTTTGCCTATAATTTTTCTTTGTTTTAAATACACAGTTATTCATAATTGCCTTACAAACAATTTGTACAGTGTGTAACAATGTTCCACTGGTTCAGAAAAATGAGAACAAAATGTTCTTTTTTCAAACAAACAAAGCGTTAATCTTTGTTCCATCTATTGATACTCTTCAGTGATTGCCCTTCAGTTCATGGCCACGGAACCACCTGTCAGCTGGGGAGGCATGATTTTAAGCTTTTTTATCTGGTTTTAAAATTAATGTTTATAAGGAGTGTCTTGCAGTCAAAATGTAAATAGAAATTTTTACTGGAGCTCTTAAACCCTTACAGCGTCACTGTAACTGTACACTGTGCACCTGTAGTTACAGGTATCAGCATTTCTGTCGTAAGGCCTTGTATTGAAGAGAGATTTGGTTCAAGATAGACAGCAAGTATTTTTGCATTGTCATATTAACTCTAAAATTCTAAAATGTGTCTAAAATATTTGGACACTTTTACCATGTGGGAAAACACATATACATATCAAGTTACTTGTCTTTCATTTCTTAAAGTTGCATTAGTTTGGGTGTCAATCTAGAAGGATATTACTTGTTGATTTTTTCTTATTTTAGAGTAAAAAAAAAATAGTATATAAAACAATGCATTTGATGAATTTGTGAAGCTCTACAAAGCAGGATCTCCAGTAAGACTGATAGTATGAATGTACTTCAGGCAACTGCACAAGAAAGTTAGTAAATAAAAATGGAAGCTGATTTTATGAGTGAATATTGAAAATGATGCTCTCTTGTGCAGAGAGCACTAGTGCATGTGAAACCCTATGTGCTTTTTACATAATATGCCTCTCTAGTTAACATATAACATAAAGTGTCACAGATCTTTTAGAGCTTGATTCACTATGAAAGAAACACAGCCATCTGTAGTGTGAAAGTTTATGACTCAATTGTCCACACCTTACAAAGTGATTCAGCAAAGACATATCTGGGCCGTGGAAACTTTTCTTTCCCTTATTCCATTAGTTCTTGCTTTGAAAGAATAAAAAAGATCTTTGAGATGCAGTATGCATTTTAATTCTCGCATAGTAAGACAGTGTGCAGATTTAAGCATGTGCTTCTACTTATTATTTTTGTTTCACAAGGCCATTTCTTGCTTCTGAATCATATTTTGAATTTTCAAAGGTGGATTAATAAAATGTGAAAAATGGCAAGTCATTTTCAAAGTGACGGGCGTATGGATAGATTAGATTAGACAGAAATCTGGACAGACCATTGGAGAAATGTTGTTAGACAAAATGGGACTTCTGCAATTACTTCTAGTCCAGTTGTGACCCATTTTGTAGAGGTTATGCAGTGCTATTTTTTAGCTTTCTTTTTCTTTCAAATGCAAAAACCCTATGTAGAGCCTTAGTTAATATCCCATCCTCACGTCCTCATACAAACTGCAAGGCAGTGTCCAAAGTAAACAGGTTTGGCATTATAAATAACATTCTCATCTCTTTCTTTCTCTTTCTTTCTCTTTCTTTCTTTCTTTCTTTTTTTTTTTCTTTCTTTCTTTCTTTCTTTCTTTCTCTCTTCCTCTCTTCCTCTCTTTCTCTCTCTTTCTCTCTCTCTCTTTCTCTCTCTCCTTCTCTTTCTTTCTCTCTCCTATCTCTCATGCACATACACTGTATATGTAAAATGCATAACTCCCCTATTACAGTTGGTGCAGACAAACAGAATTCATGTGCCTAGGTCCTGTTCAGCTGATACATAGTAACTGCAAGGACTTCTGCATTTTTCCTCTTTTTTTAGTGTTCTCGCTAAGCTTGGTTGTGTGAAGAACTCCCCTATAGGACTCCTTGCAATACTTCTTCCTATCTTTTATTTTGATTGGGGTGGATCCACACCTGACATTGTGAACAAATGAGCTTCAGTAACTTTAAAATCCAACTTCAAGTCTTACTGAGTTCTAACACTTCCTGACAGATTGGGGCAACCCTGTTATATACCCTCTGAAGAAATGGTAAATCTTTTTGCCCTTCATCATAGCTGCCAAGTAGAAGAAGCTGAATGCACATCTAGCCTCACTTTGGAAATCACCTTGCTTCAGGAACATGCTATTTCTCTCATTTGATATTAAATCTTTGCCAGAATCCAACAGTTTCAATTGAGCCAATTTTTTGAGATGGAAGAGCAAGAAAAAGTCAAAGGTATCCCTCTTTTTTTTTTTTTCTTTTTTTTNTTTTTCTTTTTTTTTTATTTTCCCTGGTTGTTTTTAATCTTGGCATTCTGTTCATGGAGAGATCTTTGTTGCCAACATGTCTGCTGCTTCTCCATCTCTCACCCTTCAGGTTTCTTAAAATAGCTAAGAACACAGAGTTTCTAAGCCCGAAAAACACACTTACTGGGAAAAAGGGTATGCATGAAGTTAAAAAAAAATATATTTATACTGTAAGCCCTGCAACCTGGCTTCCTGCCCACGTTTGGGCATCTGTGCTGTCTCTGGATACCTCAACTGACACATGCCAGATCCAAAGAGGAAGAAATAAAGGGCACTGCTGGTTCAGTGCTGAGCCCATGAACACAGTGCAGTATCTTCGAGAGGTGGGGTTTGCCACCATTTGTGTGCTCATTATCACAGGCCTCTGGAGAGTAGGGTTCAGTCTTTATTATCTGAAATTAAAACTTCTTTCATAATACATACTGTCACTTCAAGCAGAATCCATTTATTCATTCTTTTTATTCTATCACTGCAGAGTCTGGAGTACGTTTTCAGGTGAGTGCATCTTCAAGTGCAAATCCAAAGGAAGGCATACAGGGCATGGCAAAAGACAGAAGATGATAATTTAACACATCAGATAATTTAACACATTAGATGATAATTTAACACATCAAAAGTTCACATATCTAGAGTTAGAACTGAATTCATGGAAATAGAAACAAAAGTTTTAGAAGGGAGCATAGCAATTCCTCAGGTCTTGGCACAGAAATCAAATCCTCCTCTGACGAAGGGTATGAGTTTTTAGAAGGAAAAATTCAAATTGGAAGAAAAAATTCTGGCATACAAATGAATAGGAAAGACAGAAGGAAAAAATCTTGATACATATGATAAGCTTCAGAAAAGCATAGGGAGTTCAGAGGGTTGAACGAGGAATAGCTGAATTCAGGATCCAAGATGTACGCTATTTAATTTCTCTGAATCACTTCTGTTTTCACCTTTTGAAATTTTAAAGGATTTGACAAAGCATTTTATTTATGGTCAACAGAATGTATAGTGAGAAGCAAAATGATGGAAGAGTATGACTAACCATCTTTGTTGCCCTAAAAGATAGTCCTTAAGCCACCAACAGCAAATAACACTCTGTCAAAAAGATTTCCAGTAGTACTGCTTGCCCTTGGCCCATCCCTTACTACCTGGAAACACTTGGCTACCAAGGTTTTTTGCCTTCACAGGGTTTATGCAACAAAGAACTGTAAAAACATAAAGACTGTCAGCTCCAAAGATATTTTTATCCTCTCTGCAGGATTCAAGGATATGCAAAGAGAAGTTGGCAGATTTATGGTACTGAGTTAGGAACTGGTTCTGCACCGGCTGAAGAGCTTGTTGAACTTGCACAACGCATAGGGTACAGGCTGGGTGGGCTGTGCCATCTGCTTAGAAACAAAAAGCAAGGGAGAATTTCAACAGCTGTTTGTTGAGTCAGATACTCATCCCTGATTGTTTGTGCCACAGTGGCAGATTACTGCCAAAGAAATGCATCCCCTGTTGCTTAATACACCTGACCTGGATGTTATAAAGTTACACCTGCTGGAAACAAGCCTTATGATGTAGTGCCCATAAAATGCCAGCGATTCTACGAGAGAAATGTCCTGAAATCAGCACGTTGAGTTCATCCTTGCTTCTTTGTAGCTAATAGTGATAAAGCAGGGGGCAGTAGGGATTTATCCCAGCTAATTCCACAAGGTGATCAGGGCATGAGCATGATGCTAATATTATACTCAGGTTTTCCCCGAGTATGCTCAGTTTTGTTGAGTATGACATACTGCATGTGAGTCACTCATATTCTGCATGAGTCATATGCTGAAGTGTGAAAGCAATGCTGTATCTCTGCCGTTGTTACCCGTTGCTCAGCTGCTGCCACACCACACAGCTCAAGCCAATTGAGCTCACCTTCCCAGTTTGAGCCAGCTCTCATCAGCTGCCTGAGCCCTTTAAATGTGATCCATAATGTTGTCCAACATATAACTAATGAAAATGCCATATGTGTTTGGGACTGGTCTATGAGTTACAAGTCTGTGGGTTAGAACCTCCATGAGTTCTTCTGAAAGGATTGTAAAGTGTCCAGAAAACATTGGCATCTATAAAAAGTGTCTTAAAAAGGGAAATAATTTATGTAGTAGTTTAAAGTGCACTCATGTGTAGTACTAAGTAGATAAAATGTGTTTTCCTCACAAACCTGACATTTTAAGACTGCAGGTGAACCAAGAATGCGTCACACCTTCAAAGTCTGAGAAATTCTGGTGCAGTCACACCCTAGAGGTCAAGCATTAGTCAAACATGGCACACCCATTGTGGACTACTGAGGTGGTTTGGGGTTTTTTTCACAGATGAAAATATAGACCTTCAGTTTATAGGCGAGTGCCAAGAAGTTGCAGAATTTGTTTTGGCTGCAGCCATCAGGCTGTTCCCTGCTGTGGCTGTGGTCACCACAGAGAGCCCCTTCTTATTTGTGGCATACAAATTTTGTTCCAGTTAGGTGGTACTGAATACCTCTGGATTAAAGCTGCTTAATAAAGGACATATAGAAGAGTACAGTTATATCATACCTGTCATTTGTGAATGTCCAGTGATTCTCCAATACTGTGATTCATGGAGCTGAAAGAAATGATTTACTTAAAAAAATATTAGTGCTGATTCTGCCTGCAGAACCCCTTAATTCCTGTTACACATGTCAGCATATTATGACTGTGAGCTGTCAAATTCTAATGACTAAAATTTCATTTTTCTGTCTTTTCATGCTGTGTTTGAGAACTATAGGTCGGAAATTATTCCCTAGCTGAATTCTTCAAATTGTAAACTCAACTGGTTTTTTTCTCTCTCACTTTGTCTCTGTAACTTTCTAAATTTGTGTTTACATTAGCGACTTTCTCTTTTTTTATGTTTCTCTAAGAGAAAAAAATTGATTTTCTTCCCAGAACCACTGTCCATTTTAAAGAACATAATCTTAGTTGACAGCACACAGATTTAACTCAAAAAAATGTTTTTTTATCCACTAATTTGATCAAAACATGGATTATTTAAAAGAAGAAGAAAGAAGAGGCAAGGTTAGGAGGAGACAAAAAACTCTTACCATTTCATGTGGTTAAATAACCTTGACACTGGAAAATATTTTTGCCATCCTCCTTGAAACAGGAATTTGTTGACACAATGTTCAATAATAGAGATACAGGACTAATGCTAACATGCTTCAAATACTGCACCAAATAGCATCTATTGATCCACCTGTTATTATGCTTGTTACTGAAATGCTATATGTAAAGCAAAGGAAACCAGTTTCCAATTTAAGTCATTAATAGATTGGTTTTGAAATTTATGTTATACATGTCCAACAAATCAAGAATAAAAGCATGTGAAAGGCTGTGTAGTCCGTATTGAATTACTCGTTTTGTTCCACAGTAAAAGCCTTTAGCTAGAGATTGACCAAAGAATTTTAAATATCTCATTATATATATGTCATTGTTCAAAGTGTCCCTAAATGGGATTAAACAATACTCACTCAAGAGTTTCCTGCGATGCCTACTCCCCTCCCCTCACCTCCCTTCCCCTCCTCACCTTGACTTAAATTAAGGCTAATGATATGTTTTCAGTGTAAGGTAAAAGAAGGATTTTCCTTGAATGACTTTCCAACATTTTCAAATCTAATTCATTATAAGTACTTCTATCAAATGATTACTTATTTCACCTCATTGTCTTAGAGGATTTAACTCTAAAACACACATGTTTGATATGGATTTAATGACCGTGTTATAAACTGAAGCCAAGTGAAGCAGTATTCACCTACAAATTTCTGTTTGTGCTCAGACTAAAAATAATGCTGGGAAATTTTTTCAAAGAATAATAGATTTTTTCCTAACTGCTGTTTTTCCCTTTGTGTGTACTAGTTTGTCTTGGTTACTGATTCTTCAATAAAAGGTAGGAGACAGCCTCATGAGCTTCAGAGGAGAGGGAGGAAAGGGCGCGGCAGAAGGAACAGCGGAGAGAGGCTATTTTTGTATAAAAGGCTACTTTGGAGTACCAACTCAATGACATCACACATTTTTTAAACAAAAGACCTACTTCAAAAACCATTCCCCTTTTCTAATCCTATGTTAAAAATATTTCCATAACCATAGGCATAGTAACACTAAATATCTTTATGAGGAGGGAAGAAGCAAATAGTTTTGGTTTCTCACCAAAAAAAAAAAAAAGTTGAGATAATTAAGGTAGCGAACATATTGCGCTGCTATATTGGTTCAGTCACCTGATCTGTCTCTCCGATCACTATTTGCACGATATACATGGTTTTGACGGGCTTGTGATAGACTGCTGTCTGAAATTCTTTAATCTGGGTCTCCTGTTTGGCAGTGCAGCAGACTTTGCTATTTTGGGTTTTTGAAACAGAGCCATACTCTGGGAGGATAAGAGATAGCTGTGACTCTGTACTGACTCATCAGTATGAAGGAAAACCAGGTAAACTCAAACCCAACAGTGGTCCTGTTTGTGCTGCTGCTGCTTGTACAGATGTGAAGCAGAAGTGATCCCACTGAAATCTGTGCTGTTACACCTTTGTGAACGCCTGGGTATACCTGAGAATCAGGCCCAAACAGTTTTAGGTTAAGAATACCATAAAACTAAAATAAGCGTTTAAGCCCACAAGAGGTATGTGGGAAAATCCAAACTTTCTGAGACTTTGTTTCAGGAGGTGAAATTGCTCGAGTCCCACTTCGAGGACAGTTTATGTTGTTGCATCAAGGAGTGGCTTTGGCACAGGAGGGTAGATGCTGCTGAGCCTGTCTTTGCCCTGTGTAGAAGGAGGAAATTTATTAGCCACTTACACATAGCTCAAGTCCCTCTGCTCCCAGATTACAAAAGATGGCAAAGAAGACTGAGTTATGAAATAAAATGAAAAAAAAACCCACCCAAAATGTTCTGATTTTGTATGAGGAAAAAGGATGTGAAGAACAGTTCAAATACAAAATGTAACCACTTAATCTCTTTATAAATCTGTATTTTACTGTAACTGCTTGCATTTTGACTTTAAATCGTGTTGAAAGTGAATTTTGTCTTAGTGACCTTAGGATGCATGTAACTCTCCAGAGCTCGGTCAGGACCATGAGGGATGGAAGTGCAAGAAGTAGGAGAACTCAGGGAAGAATGGCCTTGACCCTTGCCCCTTTCTAGCTGCCTTTGTAGATATTTCCTCAAAACTTTTTTTTCTATGTGGATTAAGAAACAAAATTGAGTAGCTGGCTTTTTATGCGTGGGTTTGAAGAGTTGTATTGCTGAAGGCAGGTAGCATTTAGGAGGTGGGAGCTGCCATTTCCTGGTTGCTTTCATTTGTTGGGACTTATCAGGTCTTTCCTCTGTACTGCAGGTGTTTTTTCATCCAGAACATTACAAGAGTGTTTTAAAACCTTAACTTAGCAAGGATTTATTTTTAGGAGATGAATAATGAATCTGCAGCTAAAAGAGCAAGTGGAGTCTGCAAAGTTTATACTAACATGCTATCAACAAGGAAGATCTCTAAAACAGCCTGAAAATTAACTGAACACTGTTTTCCTTACTTTGGTTTAAGTCCGTTAGTTGTGGTTATCTCCTGCTTGTGTGCACAAGGTATATAAAGAGCCTCACTTCTTTTAAAGGGCAGGGTGCAACTGAAATCCTTAGGGCAGATCTTTTTCTTCAACACTTACACTGGATGTCTCTGAAGTTTAGCTCATGGTGCAGCAACTTGAACATTGTTTTGATGGCAAAATCCATTTATGACATTCCCTATTCCTGCTCCATAGTTTGCTGCATTCTATATTGAATAAGACCAATTGTGATGCTGTCCTGTGAAGTGACTCTTTGGCATAGACTGTCTTTAGTCCATGTCTACCACCAAAGAAAAGAGCATATTGTCAAGGCCTGCTTCTTGCTCACATCAGAGAAGCCTGAAAGCAATCAAAGTAGGCTTCCCTCCCCTCTTAAATAGAAATCAGAAAATCTGATGCAGGATTTTTGTTACTGTTGTTATCAAACAAGAATGAAAGATTTCAAAGGCTGTTCCTATAAAACAGGGTTACTCAATACTCTTACTTCTTTAGACTCCATGGGATTTCCCTTGCAAGTTAGGAAGAAAGGTATAGAACCCCAACCAGATTACACAGACTGTTATCAAAACAAAAACAATGGGAAAGAAAAAAACACACACAGATTTTGTACTGTATACCCCCCAAATCAACTATGAATAAAATTGCTTATTTTCTTTTGTAGGAGACACTATTTGCTAGCAGTGAATGTGTAGGACAACAGCCTTGTGTTTCTGAAAGTGCCTGCAAAAATGGAAAGATTCACAGAGTTTGCAATGAATGTTTCTCAAAATTTGCATGAAAGTGTGTAATTTGCCTCTTGCTAATAGTTATTTTCCTTCTTAAAATATTTCAGTCGAGTAACAGCAATGATAGTATGACGTGGGTTAGCTTTACAAATTTGTTTACATTTAGTATTTATATTGCAGTCAAGCGTAGCAGCTCTCCTCAGGGACTCATCTCTATTCACTGCTGCCAGTGCAAATTGCGGAGTGCTTTGTCCTGCTCTGGTTCTTACAGCAGAGCTTTCACACTTGGGGTTCTCTGATGGATGGGAGCACAGATGACCAGGTCTGGGGCTCCTTACCTCAAAGACTTTATAGGAGCTGGTCCTCAAAGGCTGCAGTGCAGCAAAGATTTACATGTGTTCTGAAAAACTCATTCAAGTTCAAGTTAATCTTTTCAGGATTAAGATCCTGAAATTTAAATGGCAAACTCATGCAGCATGAACACCCAATAATCTATATAACCAGTCTGTAAACAACCTACAGGCTGAAAGCTTTCTCCTGGCCTATGAATGAAGTAGCAAACAGAGAAGATTTGCTTCACTTAACAAAGAATGATTCACTAATCATAAACAAAATAGGGGCAAGAGAGGACAGGATGGTGATAAGGGCAAGGAGAAACAAATCCTTAGTAAATAGTTTCATTTGCTCCAATATTTCTTTGTTGTCAGGATGTAATTTAACTGCATGACATTCAAAGTTGTTGAGAGGATGTGCTACAAAGGAAAATGCACACGTGAGCTTTGAGGGCAGCACGCAACTCTGTGAAGAAATCATAGCCCTAATGCAAAATTTATAGGATCTTATTTCCAAGTAGGTAATAATGTACAAATTCCTCAGGACCAGAGACGAGTTAAAGGAAGATGCCATGCAGGAGCAAACTGCAGAAAACCCATCAGCTGCTACCCCACGTGACAGACCCAGAGGCAGCTCCAGAGCCATTAACACAACTGCCTAGGGAGTTTGACAAGGAAAAAGATTCTGACACTGGAATAATATCTGCCAGCACTTGGCATCTGTGTCCTGTGATGGCCGACCATCCTACATGGGTACTGTCTCCACTGCTGCAAAAAGTAGGAAAAGGAGAACAGTAGCAGAGAATTATCATTTCTCATATGAACTCATAATAGTCACAGAAATTTAGAAATGGGAGCTGGAAGGGCAAATCATTTTGCCTATGCATATTTGCAATTTTTATTCACAGACAAAGAAAGTATCAAAAATATGTATTTGAAAAATATTCTGAGAACATTTGATTTTACAGGTATGACATAGTGAGCAACAAAAAACATTGAAATAATATTTTTGCAGGTCCCAGGCTTCCCAAAGCTGAGCCTGGGCTAGCACTAGTTGCTGATTTCTAAGGTGAAAATTATTCTTATTTAACCCAAGTGTTTGGTTTTCATACACATTTTTTCCTGTTTGCAGCCAAATCAATAATCTGAAGATCAAAAAAAATGTTGTAATAAGTAAGAATAAAATCTGGCAGTTCCTATGCAAACATCACTGGTATGCTGGCTATTTGAAACCTTGGTCCAGCACTTAATTCCAAGGGCAAATCTTTTCTGCACAGTTTTTCTACTGCTAGCGAATCGGGGCCTATGAACTCCCTTAGGGCTTGTGCCCGTGGTTTCCAATGCCCGAGCGACAGACTGGTCTAGCAAGTCCAGCCCCTACAGACATTTTGTTGAGTGTGTACTTTTGCACTAATATAGTTTGTGAAAAACGGCAAAAATGCCTGCAAATATCCTTTGAGCCAATCTGCAGTTTTTATCCGAACTCACATATGAATGCGTCTGCAGCCGCAGCATTTGTCCAGCTCTCATCATCCCAGCAGGGCACAGCCTGAAGGAAGGGAATGTGCAGTATTCGTCCTCGCTTCAACCAGCGTCCTCTTTGCACCTTATGTGTTGAAAATGGCTCCTGCCTCTGCTCCCAGACCATTTGTTTTATTTGTTGCTCTTGTGACACTGAAAGAGCTCCCCGCTCATCATGGCTGCAATTATGGTTACGGCTGAACCCCCGGTACTGGAAGTAAGAGTCCGGCCCTGGAGAATAGAAGGCTATAGCCTCTGGCATGTTGTTCCAGTCCACTGGCATCTTAACTAGACAGCGTTACGTTTAGCATAAAATCCATATTCCTAGCCTTACGGAGGAGCGAGGCAGGTCCTGTTTTCTTTTTCCTTTTACCGCAAACATCAAGCAGCCCGACACAAAGTTCAGGAGACAAAAGACTGTTTTTCTGTCAGCTTTTTGCCTCCACATATCTGTCGTATACCTGTACCCTGTGAAGGGTGTGGTTCACTCTGTAACAGCAAGAGGTAGTGAGAGAATAACCCTATCCTGAGAATAATCTGAATAATTTATTATTTAAATGAGATTTTGTGAGGTAAAACGATGAATCCAGTACAGCCCCCTTCTGAGTTTTAAGCATTGTTTCTTCGAAGGCATAAATTTGCTTTGCAAAGGTTTCTTGATCTACTGTAGATGGTATTCCTACTTATGCTACATGGTGACAAAACCTAAAGAGGGAGTCAGATGTGTGCTCTACAGTACTTGAGAATTTAAGTTAAATCTGTAATTTTCCCCCCTGCATTTCCTCAGAGAAATTAGCTATTCTATTCACTGCATAAATTTTCAGGTTTTGCTAGCACGACACTCAGGGTGTTGAATTTTTTATGACAAAAATGCTGTAATAATTGTTGAACAGATGTAAGTGTTGGAGAGTGGGCTCTGGCAGACCTCATGAAACCTCTATTAGCAATTTAACCCTGTCGTTACTTGAGTGAAATGGAAGTGGAAAAGGACAGAGTTTTGAACTGTTTCATTCAAATGTGCACAAGGGGCTCCCAGGTGGGGGGTAAATGACCTTTAATTAGATATATTCCTAATGAAAGTAGGGATTTAAAAAAAATCAGAATGAGCACTAACTCTCTACAACAGCACTATTAGGACTTTCTGCTGTGATGTGAGGAGCTGAGAACAATTCGGGATGGAGATATCCCAATCCAGTGATCTGTGCTGTCTGAAATATTCATAGGACCTAATCCTCCAATTTTAGGTCAGTGTCTGTAATACACCTCTCCTTCACTGCAGCTGAGTTAGCAAATGATGACAAGACAAAAAGTTTATGTCCAAGAAACCAGAGGTGCTTTAGATTTTCCTCACCTGCCATATTAAATAAATGGCCTTTGAACCTCCAAGGCTTCAGGAAGGAAATTGAAGGAAAATGGCAGCCCATCAGCAGTGTAACTGAGTATCCGAAGGAAGTGCCTCTACATGTAGGTGATGTCAAAAGGAGGCATTTTTCTGTAGCTTTGTACCTGAATCAGAGATTTTGTGTATTTGTGTGTAGAAATAGACATGTGCAGATAAACAGTCATACAGGCATGAACATAAAATCATACACACATCACAGCCATCCTAAAAATATGCATGCATTTGAAACTGGTACATATAGAAGTATTACCTTGAAATAATAACCTATGTTCTATGGATGACAGTAATTAGTAAACAATTATTTATGGATCCTGAGACTGTGTGCTTGTTGGGGAGAGCCATACATACACACAACTGCACCACACACGGGCAACATACAAGTATAGGATTGTTTTGAGATACTTTGATATCTGGATATCCTCTGACTTTTTCAAGTGAGTGAATAGGTTTGCTATGGTGATTCTCACTTTACCATTGTAATTTCAGCTAGTAAAGTAGCTTAAGGAAAGAAATATTATGTTCAACTCTAGAACAGAAGTAAAGATGCAGAAGCCTATCCTGAGTAATGCTATCTCATAAATTAAGTTACTTTTCTTGGTTTTGGCTTGGCGTACTAAAGGCTAAAACTTGTTTGGGTGGGTTTTTTTTTTTTGTGTTAATATATGTAAAATCTATGTTTGTGCTTGCTCCATCTGCTTTTGTTTTACATGCCCCTGTGGTGCTTAGTGAGGCATGGGGAACTTTAGTGCAGTGGCTCAGAAGTTTTGGGGATAAAACCAGGCAAATCCTAGCTCTAATTTGTGACACGCACAATAGCATGAATCTATAGCACAAGTTACTAAAAAAATTAAAAATACATAATTTTTTCCAAATCTGTGTATGTATGAGATATGCTAACTGAACTTCTCTAGAATGGCAATGTTTTCAAAGGCTGGAAAGATGTTTGAACACCTGGCTATTTCTTTATACACATTTATCCAACCAGCTATGTTAGTGAGTATAAACAGAGGTATTTCCAGTGTATCTACATATTCAAGAACATACTCAAACATTTGTAGGTGGACTGCTTCAGAGACGTGCTTTCACAGCCCTTCCCTGTTTGTAGCTTATTTGCAACTTGGCATTTTTTTGGCTTCTCTTTGTTGTTCTTTCATATGCTGCGCTCTCAGAACCCTATAAGTAAAACAATCTTATATAGGAAGTGATGTCCCATAGAAGTGCGGCAGAAAATAAGATAATGGTCTAGAGAAAATGTCACTTATGGATTTGATTATCATCTAAAGTTGTTTGTTGACTATTACCTATGTAGACTCAAAGAGTTTGTTTTGAATGATTTATTCTTATCCCTAGAACATAGGATTTATGGTTACATCTTCATTTCAGATTTCATTAAAGAACTGCTGTACTTTGCAAGGTGCTCAAAGTTGAAATGGGGGCTGTCTGTACAGTGTCACTCTGTAAAACTGATGTGATGATGTCATAATTTATGAAAGAACACATGCAAAATTTACTCCACCATTGAGTTCTCCTCCCTCGAAACAAAACCCAACCCCAAAATGTAACTTCTGACATTGCAGGATATCTTGTGGCTTTTGCAAATTTGGATGCTCAGATCTTCTTAGAAAGTACTCATTTGTTTTTTTATCAGTTCATCAGTCAGTACTGAAACGTGCTCTTATTTCCCAGGCTTTGAGAGAATGTTATCTCACCCAGGCTTTGCACATTTTACAGCTATTGACATTATTTGTTTCAATAGGAAGAATACTTGAGAAAGCATGAGATGGATAAAAGTGAAAAGAAGTGGGATACCTGAAGAATGGACCTGCAAGTTTGAAATTAAAAAACACAGTGTCACTTACATACACATTCCAACTATGTAAAAAAGAGATGTCTCTGGTAGTGATCCTGACAGCAGAGAGTATTGCACTTTAGAAGCTTATATAAAAGGTTTTTATTACTTAGTGCTGCTCTAGAAGAGGTAGAAGGAATTAATTTTACTGATATATTTTAATAAATTTTTTTTGTCAATAGTCAAACATAAACAATGTATATTGATAGGAAAGAGCCAAAAAAATAAAATTAATCTGACATTTATTACCTGTGTATTAAGGTCACCCTAAAATCACAGTTGGAAACTGAAAAACTGGAGGAAAGCTAGTGAGTAAATCTGCTTGCCACTGTGGCAAGGGCTGTATAAAGATACTAGAGAACAGATGCTGTATGAGCTTCTGATATGAACAGATGAAGAATGACTGAGTTTTACTCAAAACAACAGTGTCACACAGGTGCAAACCCAAAACTCTACCCCATGCTTCCTAAAGAGGTTTCCAGTTAACCTCTGTTCCCTAAAGTACAGTATTGCACTTGGACACCTGGATACCAAAAGCAGCTTGTTTGTGGTGGATCGGCACTCCGGCAATGAATCTTTAGTTAACAGCAATGTGAAGTGGTGGGCAACATGATCTCTGTAAGGAAAGGTGTGCTCCAAGAATAAGGAGCTATTAAAAGCTGGATGGAGACTTTACACCACTGATACTGAAACTTGAAGTCCTGTTAAGCAGCCAAGAGGACTGCAGCTACGGATCCACCACAATGAACTCTCAGTAGCAAAATGCAACATCTTATGTGCTCATAAGCTGGATGCCAAACTGAGGCAGCCCATTTCCTTTTTTGAAAAGCCTGTATGCCCCTTGCTTGAGGACTGAGGGAAGGGAAATATAGCATAACACGTTCCTGAGACCAGGTCATTACAGAATTGTAGATTAAAAACTGTAAAAATAAGAGTCCTAAGAAAATGGCACTTAAGTTAATGAAAATTAGAAGGCTCTTGTCATAAGTCAAAGAATTAATTTACAGAAAATGTTCAAACTTCATTTTAATCATGCCATCTTCTTATAAAGGTTGACTGAGTGGTTAATACAGAAAAAGAATATATTCCCAGAATTTCAGCTGCAATTCAGTCCAGCCTAACTGGAAACTGATCCGCATTTTGAAAGTAGTCACTGATTTTCAGTGTTTACCTTTGACCTACAGGAACCAAATCAAAGTAGGGTTCTCACACGCAAAAATCCAGAAGGGTAAAATAAAAAGACTTCAAAACGAAGCACAGGCCTCAAAGAACATTGTCAGAGAAGCCATACACCGGAATGAAGCATAACATGTGAAAAAACCCCAAGATAAGCCCTTTTTTTTTGAGACTTTTGGTTCAGTACTCAGGTATGAGATCTAACATCAAAAGTGGCATTTGCATTGCTGTTTGCACCGTTATGGTCAAAGAAAAGAACACATAAGTAAAATTCATTGATTTTTGGTTTGGAATTACAGGTTTTACCAATTTCTTATTCTCACTTGTGGTGAGTTTACCACCTCTTTCATCTGCCACGTTAGAAAGGCTTGGTTCGTGATCTTGAACTTTGACTGTTGGCACTGCTTCTCACCAGCCATGCACTGACTTTTTCCCTAGGCAAAACGCTTCAGTTGATCTGGGCTCAAGGGCAAAAAATGAGCTAATTTTTCTTCAGTGTATGTGAATCATGCCTTGCCTAAGCTCAATGTAAAGCTGGGGTCATGTGTACCATGTGTAAAGCTCTCTTTATACTGTTGGAGCGTGTCTGCATTAGAAGTTTATATTGCTGTAGCTACAACGGAGTAACTTCACTGGTGCAGGAGCCAGTGTAATTAACGCAGGAGGCACAACGGCCCTACTGCCGTTACTTGTAATGAAGACTAAAGATGGAGCTTTCAAAAGTGCTGAAGTGACTTATAAACGTGACTTTCGTTGTACCACAGGTCACGGATTCATTAATCGCTCTTAAACCATGTCTACACATGGAGATTTTATCCCCACCAGCCAGAGTGCTGTAGTCATACATCTGTATTCGTAGTTCTGAAGTAGGTCCACAATTTCAGATAAGAGACTCTATCAGAACTTATTTTTATGGGACTTATCTAAATAACATATGCATCTATATTGCAGCAGTTGCACCTCTTGAACTGAAACAGTACAACGCTCCATATGAACAAACACTCGGGGATTTTGATAATCCCACACCATAACATTGTTGTTCCTCTTGCCAAATAGTCAGAGGTTTAGATCTGATCACATTTTGTCAGTGTTTTTTCAGAGGGATGAGGCAGGAATCTATAAACCACTTGTATTTGAAAGAAGATCAGAAATCACATGGCTTACTGGTTTCCTCTACAGACTAGTGTGCAGTTGGCCAGCTCTGTCCTCATCAGCAAATGCCAGTTGAGTTACAGGGAATTCATATCCAGTTTCAAAGAAAGGGAGAGTTTTTGCAAGAAGATAATTTTATTTCTACACGTTACTCTATTTCTGCTAACAGTGCTAGAAAAGCAAGATTATGGGGGCTGTGTGTTTAATACAAAAAGTAGATTTGCTGATATAACTGTTATTTGCACTGTTTATATTTAAATGTCCTTAAAAAAAAAATCATCAAAATTTACAGATAGTAAGAGTGTGCAAATCAGAACACTCATCTTCTTTTTATAGACTAAAATCAAATTATTCCTCACATTTTTCTCAGTTACAGAATATTAGATTGCAGTGTCTGGAAGCTACTTGCTTTCTTGAGGAAGGTATACTCCCAAACTAAAATTGAATACTACATCAAGACTTTTTGATTTTTTTTTTTAATTCTCAGCAATTATTATTTGTCCTACTGTATTATCATTGTACCATTCCTAAACCTACCCATGGCAGCAGAGAGTAGCTCATTTCCCAATCAGATTCTTAATTAATTACCTTGTAGCCTGCTATCTTAAAAATACAGGTCGAAAAATGGTATGTTAACCTTTTAATTTTTTTAACCTAATAAAATAACCAACTTGTGTTGTGACCTGTAATTCTGAATCTGATTGAGTTTTCAATATACTGTAATTCACAGATTTTCTCCCCTCTAGCACTAGGTTTGTATCTGTCACATGGTTTTCAGTGTTCCTAATGAGCTGTTAACAAGCTGTCAATTACTTATGCAAATGAGGCAAGCAGAAATGGAGGGGTTGCTATACCTAGAGTTAAAGTGTGCTACCTCAGATTGTTACGAAATAAATCATTTCAGTTTTAATAGCTGTCTGTGCCCATGTGGCTTGTGTCATGTAGGCACTTTTTCATTATATTATTTACCCAGCAATAAGATGCTGCAGGGGACTTTGGGGTGATTAAAAATTTGAGGGGGGAGGGGAACTCACACAAGTGACTTCATTCTTTGGCGCTTTGCACCTTCTGCTCTTCTTGGGTCGGGGCTATGAGGCTACAAGCTGTCAGGTGCCCTTAGCCCTGCGGAAATCAGTGACAATTCAGGACTTTAAGTCTGATCCTGCCAGACTATCTAATGAAGGGCCTTGCCAAGGTATGTAATGGAGCCTCACAAATATATAAATAGTGGAACTAGGAGCTGAAATCTTGAATTTTGGAGAGAAAGGCATGTTCTTTTGTACGTATTCTCATGCTCCTAAGAGCTTTCTACACAGTCTGGACAGAAGGAATTTTGGACTTTTACTTGTGTAATTCGTAAAGAAATTATATCCCCCTTGCTAAAGTCAATGAAATTTTGCCTTCAAATTCTCTTTCCCTTTGCTTTAGCTTTCAATTGATACTTACTGTAAACCATTTTGTGATATTTTGTATGAAGAATGTTATATAAAATGAAATTGCATTGTATTTATGACCAGCACTATAATAACAGTCTATCAGTGTTTCCATTATAAGCCCCTATTGTTGAGGGCTTTAAAACTCACCCATAAAAATTCACTCAGGATTGCAGCATGGTCTACAAATGACAAACAAATCCTTTCGCCTATTTTTGAGTTAGAGTATGTGAAATCAAGACTGGAAATTAAAAGAGATGGAGGTTTCCTCTCATCTAGGAATATGAATGTATGTATGTATGCATGTGTGTATATATATGTATACATTTTAAAAGATGAGTCAGAAGCATTTTTTCCATTTTTTAAGAAAATATTATCAAAAAGCTCTGGGAAACTGAATGGATCACATTGTTTTGCTCCAGCCCATACCTAATCAATTGGTGCTTGTTAAATCTGCTGGCAGGATCAGGCTCAGACTCCTGAATTGACACTGATTTCAGCAGGGTAGGGACATCTCATGGGTGGGAGCCTTGTAGTGAGTCCATATCCAAGAGCAGAAGGTGCAAACCATAAATAAAGTCGCCTGTGCGAATTCCTCTCCCCCCTCAACTTTTTAATCACCCCAAAGTCCCCTGCAGCATTTTATTGCTGGGTAAATTTGCACATCTAGCTAACTCAGCTGCAAAGTCATTGGCATAGGTACTTTTCTTCTGTCCTTATGTCCATTATGTTTAAGGTTCGGGGACCTGAATTTGTGCACACTGAAGCCAGGAAACCTGGTGTGAAGCAGAGAGGAATGTTCTGGTAGGAAGCCAGAAGGAGAAGAATTGGAGAGATATAATGACATGAAACGCAGTAAATAGAAGTGAATTAAATAAAAATCAAGAATGCCTTTTCAGATGTGAGAAACCCCAAAGAATCAGTCTGTGAGAGAATTAGTAGGCTAAGTCTTTCACTGATCAATCCCGATGGAAGCTTTCTGGTCAAAATGTCAGTGGTAACTTTATTTTCTGCTGGTATGTACAATAATCCTTTTGTTCCATCTGCAAACACTAGGGGGTAAATTTTTAGCGCGATGCTTAGGGATTTAGCTGTAGGACTCCCATTAACGATAATGGGAATCATGTAGCTTGAGCACTCTGCATCGTGCTGAATATTTACCCCTCAGTTCAGAGCACTCTCTCGTTGAATTTTTAATTATATTTACAGATAAATTCCATAACCAAATATCATCAGCTCTCAAGCAGATTGTTTTATTAAAAGGTGCAGATTTCCAACTTCATTTTGAGCTGCAACCTACAGTGATTGGTTTAGCAGCTGAGCAATTTTTTAAAAGTGTCTATTTAATAATGCCTGATTTGTCAGCTTCAGAGCATTTGGGAGAAAATAAATATTAGAAAGCATCCCACCCTGCATACATGAGCCAGAGAAATGCAAAATGTGAATATTCTACCTTGTACTGAGCTTTCAAAAGGTGTGTCATGATGCAGCAAGCTCTTTCTGGGAAATATTGCTTCTGCATAAATCTGTGGTTAAAATCAGTAGTAGTACACAAACACTCAGCACTAATATGACATAGGTGGTATAGTTTTATTTGCATTTGTGAAGGTAAACAATAGGAGTCAAAAAAGTTAGGAAATTTGCCCAAGGCCAAAAGGGTTCATGTAAGAGAGGATATTAGAATTCAAAAGTCCTTTGCTTCTGTACTTAGATCAAAATCTAACACCAGTATAAACAGGTATAGAGGAGGTGGTGAACCCATGCTGATCTGCTCAGCTCCTCTCTGAGACATACTTCCACTTGCTTTTGCAGCTCGTAATTCCTGAAGTAGCCACATCCAGCTCTGTTGTGACCCTGTTGAAATGTCCTGTGAAGTAAAAATGTTTCTGCTGGTTTATTTCATGTTTGTCTAGCATTGGCATTAGAGATACTACCCTTTGTTTTAAGATATGGGTGAGATTCTTTTCAGATATTTTCCAAAAGAAACTTAAAGTTAGTGATGGAGGGCTGAGGTGTTGCTGTTTTTCTGGTGCAGCTATTCCAGGGGCCCCCATGTCAGGCTTCAGCTGCTGTCAGCAGAGGTGTTATGAATAAAAGCGCAAATTGTAGCATCATTTTAATGCCACTCATGACTGATACATGTCACTTTGGCTTGTACCAGAGGACTAGACTGACACACAGCAATCCTGAGATCAAAAAAGCACTAAGACATTTTGACTGAGCCTCGTTGTCCACTCCAGTTTCTCTCCACACAATATTTAGGTGTCCTCAGCTGAAACAGAATTTTGAAGTGTGTGACCATAAAAGCTTGCCTGCATAAGATGCTGCCTTTGAAGATGTTTGTGTTACTCTGTAAATGGACCCAAGAAATCCATAAACTGAAAATTTCTGCATCAATCAATGCACAGGAACTGTCCTGATGTGAAAGTGCATGCTTTGACTCCTTGGGGAGTGTGGTGATTTCTGCTAAGGGAATACCCGCGCTTAAGCAACTGACTTGAGAGCACAGACCCTCCCAGGGTATGTTCATACTTAATCCTTTCAATTCACAGTACAACCACCAAAGTTCAGACAAAAACCACATGCTGCTTCCCTATCCTTTCCCATAACCTGCCAGTGAGGGAAGCAGAGCTGCAGTGCCTCTGTGGGCTCCTAGAGTCCGAGTTTGCAGTCCCACAGTTCCTACTGGCGTGGGACTGGTGGAGTGTTCATTCGACTTTGGCAGAACATACGTGAGTGCCCATCTCCATTCATGGCAGCACTCTAGAATGATGATTGATTCCCTCTCAAAGTCAGTGGAAATCCCTATTATGGTTGATAGCCTAAGATAAAACCAGAATATCCTTCGGGGAAAAAAACAAAAAAAAAA
>VZTG01005027.1:2625689-2653415 GCA_013397845.1 Melanocharis versteri | reverse complement strand
TTTTTTTTTTTTTTGGTAGTCATAGACTGTGAACCTTAAGATCTGTGAATACTTTGGGTTTTTTTTTTTAATTGCATGCATGATTTCACCGCTACCTTGTATGTTATGTATGCAAAGTCCAATCTCCTTACATTTTAAATTATGAAAAAAATGTGTTTGGCTAGAAGTCCAAAACGAGGTAAAAGAAACCTGAACAAAAAACAGTTTGGAGAATAAATGCTGGAAGGTTGTTTCTTTTGTGAGTCACAAGAAGGTCTTTAGTAGGAAATATTCAGAGAACTGCCCCATGGCAGGGTGATATTTGTGAGTACTGGAAGTTGCACAGATGATAATGCAAAGCCATATGAGGAGAGGCTGAGGTCACTTAGTCTGTTCAGCCTGAACAAAAAGGAGACTGAGGTGAGACCTCAGCACTTTGTCATGAGGGAAAGGCACTGATCTCTTCTCTGTGATGCCCAGTGACAGCACCCAAGGGAGTGGCCTGAAGTTGTGTCAGGGGAGGTTTAGGCTGGATATCAGGGAAGGGTTTTTCACCCAGCGGGTGGTTGGGCACAGGAACAGGCTCCCCAGGGAAGTGGTCACAGCACCAAGCCCGAGAGAGCTCAAGAATTGTTTGAACAATGCTCTTGGGCACATGGGGTGACTCTTGGGGGTGGTGCTGTGCAGGGCCAGGAGCTGGAATCAATGATCCTTGTGGGTCTTTCCAGACTCAGGGTGTTCTGTGATTCTTTGATTCCATGATTCACTGCACATCAGCAAATTTCTCCCTAACAATACACAGTCCAATGCTCATTATTAGTTGCTATGTAATATTCATGCATCTGAAATCATCCAGTACAGGAGAGTTTGATCAATTTCTCTGTAACAGCAGTAACTAAATTTAGTGGATACTGTGCCTGTTATGAAGCAGAGTTTGGGATATTTCTTACCTTTACCTGAGGGGCTCTTTTAATAGTACTTTGTGTGTCATAAATACCATGTGCTTAGAGAATAGGAGTGACTAGTAAAAAGCTGAAGCAAACAACCCACAAGCTGAAATGGTTGGATGAACTATTCAACAAATACCTATGAAAAATAATAAAAAAATCCTTTTGCAAATTATTTGTTAATCAAAATAACCTGAATCCTTAACTGATGTAATTTGTAGCTAACACTTTGTGAAGCTGTAATGGGCAAAAAACACTTGAAAGGAATGAAATACCATGGCTGATTTTAATTGGATTTTTTTTTTTTCACTATTAATGCACACAGAAATATTAATTTGGTTCTCATTATGAGTGAATTAGCTGAAAAAATATTAGGCAGTGAAACTATATATATACATATATATATATATATATATATATATATATATAAATATGTATGTGTGTATATATATATATGAACTTCTATGTGTTGTTTAGATACTTTCAAACCTAATGGCCCCATTAGCTGGTACAGCAGAGATTTATGGTTCCCAGGCACTTAGAGCACCTCCCAATGTTCATCAGAGATGATTTGTGATCACACTTCCCAAAGCCCTTTTTCTCTATCAGAGCTGGCAGATTGTCACTGATTCATATACCAGGGCAAAACCACCCTCCCTGCACCTTCAGCCATGTGCGTCCCAAACCAGCAGATCCCAGACTGTAGTCATCCCCCAGCAGTTTTGGACAATGGTATAGCAGGAAGTCTGCAGAGAGTAGTTGAAGATTATTAGCTTACTACATCTGGGTGGTTACTCTGAAGTCTAGAAAGTTGAATTCACAAGTTTGGGAAACACTAGAGAGAGACTTATTTCTCAGCCTTCCTGAAATACGAAGAGTGCTATCACAACCATCCAGTATGAGTATGCATTTAAATGCTTGTATTGTGAGTCCTAGAGATATGCTAAAGGGGACAAAAATCCCCTTAATAATATCAACTGTGGGTGCCATTTAAGCAAATATTTACGTGGTTGTCTGTCAGATGAGATCTTTAGAAGCATAATTACCTGCTGTCTGTGAAAGAAGAACTTTTATTGAGGTTGGGCTGTTAGGATCAGAACACTCATTCAAGGTTTATTGAATAGTATGTGAATCACTGTATTCCAGTCTTTAAGATTTATCCTGAACCACTGTTGAAGTAATAACCAAAATGGGGTAAGCCTCATTGTAAGCTGAAATTGTTTTATTTTTCACAGTCTCTTCAGTTTCATTTAATCTGTGTTTGCCTGTTTGGTGTAAATCCCCACTGTCTTTCTAAGATGAGGATGGGAACTGCAGATAAGAATATGCACACCTTTTTTTTTTTTTTTTGTCTTCTTAGGGCTGCTGTGAAGTTACAGTCGCAATATAAAGATGACAAGAAGTTCGAGACAAGATAAAGGACCCCAGTGAGATTGGACACTGAGAGGTGCACCAGACTTCCTCCTTTTGCTTGGCACTTCTCTTTTTATTCTTTGATTAAAGTCTTTTTCCTTTACTTACATCCTCCATTAAGATGTCTCAGTGTCATTTAGGGTGTTAATTGAGAGGAGGTTTAAGCTCATCAAGGCGATTATAAGTGATAGTTAAAAATTTCTATATATGGCCTATGCTGGAATCAGCACAGTAGGATGCCATTTTTCTTTTATCTAACTGACATTGGTAATAATAGATGAAATTATTACTAAATCGCAGCTGCAGAGATGATATCATGATTTTTTTGTGTAATCTTTGATGAAAAATTAATTTTTGAGAGGGATAATTTAAAATGATTTAAATAGTATTATACTGAAGTCCTTACTGGTAATTAACACCAATCTTGTCAGAAGTGAATCCACTTTTGCAGCTGTTTCTAAAGATACCTACAGTATTTGTAACTTTTCTGGGAGTGAAATTATAGTGTTTGGACTTTATTTTTACTGCATAAGGACCATTAAGAGAAAAGGATGTTAATAGAGAAGGCTTTGTTCCCCAGCAGGGCCAAAGTCTATTTCGCATTTTCAGTGTTTCTCTATGTGTGTATTTAATTAGCTATGCTCAGCATGTAAGCAGAGTTCAGTGTATGCAAAGTAGACTTTACATGGTATTTATATGTATGTATTCGCATGCCAGTGTACACACAGATATGTATATCTTTATGGGTTAGCTATATAAGTATACACAACTTTATTTGCGAGGGTTTTAATTGGTTGAACAGATGGCTGATCAGAAATGCTTCTTCATCTTCATCAGTGACTCGTCTTTCTTTCTTTGCATCGACTTTCATCACAGTGGCAAAAAAGTGCTCTAACGAGAAACAGCTGAAAATAGATTTTTCTTTGGTACTTTCATCATGCTTTAAATGACAGAAGTGGATTTTTTTGTCCTATATATAAAGACCTGCAGGAGAAGGTTAAAAAAGGAAATATAGTGAAATCTAAATAGAAAAATTTGAATGAGAATATGGGAGAGCCTCAGATTATTCCTCTTATCTTCATATTTTACTTTCTTCTTTTTTAAAGTACATGCTGATTTTTGACAAGATATATAGTCGTGGTTATTCACGCCAGCTACAGTACCTGCCAATCAGTTTTTCTTTTCCTCGAGTTTGGTGCAGAAAGGGGGAGGGAGGGACAGGAGTTGAAAGATGACACAATGGCTTAGAGGACTGTTACTTTAGGTATTCATTAAAAAAGGAGTTACATGGCCAGCTTCTGCTGTTTCTGCAATTTTATTATATTCAAATCAAAGTCTGACTTCTGTAGGCTTTATAAAGGAAACAATGTGCCTTATAAACAGAGTGCAGGGTTCATGTAGGAGTGGTTCACTTACAAGCAGATTCATGGCTTGAGTTCATGTATAGATGCGTGAATAATCTATCCCATTTTTAATTTGAAAGAGTAAGTTATCTGCTTTTTCTTTTTTTTTTTTTTTTTGGTCAGTGTTGAAATCTTGCAAACAGCTGCTTTTATTCTCTGAATTCCTGTGGATATATCGCTGTTGTATCCATTTTGCAAATTGGTAAACTGAGGAATGCCTTGACTGAGGAAACTGAGAAAATCATACACCTAGCTGAGAGTCAAAAGCAGAAGTAGAACTTGGGGATTCTGCTCTCCTCTCCTTTTTCTCCCAAAGCAGACCAAAAACCCTGGAAATGGTTTACAAAGGAAAAATTGCTTTTTGCATATTTCTCTCTGAACTGAATGTGAAAGAAATACTCCATGGTTTCAGTGTAATAACCTGACTTATTTTCTAAGTAGAGCCTAGTTTTCCTAGGCTTTCACCTCATAAGTGGAGTCCGCAATCTATCCTTGTGCCCAGTGCAGCTGTAGAAGGACCATAGTCCTTGCCAAGTGTATGGGGGGGCCGAGAGGAACAAAGAAGTGGTGAATCCTGAGGCTGCACGCAGAGGTTTTTCGTCAAAGAGGGAACAGCAATAGAGGAAGACTAACATTCTTCAGTACTGCTGGGGTGGGTCAGTCCAATGCATATTCTTTAGAAATAAAAGGGAAAAATATGTAAACAAGAAATTTCTGGAAGTTGAAGATATATAGGGTGCGGTAAATACCTCCCTAGCATGAGATATGGCCACTTCTAAATTCTATTATTAAAAGACTTTCGGAGAGGGAGATTGAGATTAGAATCAAGGATAAGTATGCATGAACACCATCTGGTTCTTTTCGTTTCAGTTCTCTATCTCCTGACTGTCCCAGCCTAAAGAAGACATTATTAGGACTATCTCCTCACAGTTTTGATGCAGCTGCTCATGCGCTTAAAACAGCAGTCAAAAGTTGTACTGGAATTTTATTTTACTCCCAGAACAACTACTGCAAGATAAGGATGATGTCTGTGTGCTGGAAGGAGAAAGAAAAGATGCTGTGAATAAAAACAGCAGCTTCAGATTTTTTGAGCCCTTCTTTTCAGATTGTGACCCCTTGTTTGCAGGCTTTGAAACCCTGATAGAAATGGTGTGGGTTTGGGAGGAGGTAATCTTGGCTCAGGAGGTCCGGCAGATGGTGTTGGCAAATGGCACTGCAGGCTCCTGCAGCGTGGTGCAACACTCTGGAGGTGCGTAGAGGAGCAACGGGATTGTGGGAAGCAGCTGGTGGCAAATACACTCAAGATGGCTCCAGTGAGCAACCCCAAACAGCCTGGTAGGGTGGAGAAGGAGTAGGGTAAATCTCAGAGCAAATGAACCAGCACTGTGGTTGTGTTCCTCTTCAGGAGGATGTGTGAGAGGTGAAGGTCAGTAGCTGACAGGAATGTGGGTAAAGCAGTGCTGTCCTTCTTGCCCTTACCCTTTGTGGGGTAAACCTTTCTTAACAGAAGCCTGAGGTCTTAGAACCCAGAAAGGCTGCCATTAAAAAATGTCTGTCTTCGTGACTGGAGGAACTCAGTTCCCTTTTATAATGGTGTTAAATCCATAGGCTTTCCACTGGAAACTGTGACAGATCCTTATGAACCAAGGGTATTTGGGAGGTGGTCAGAAGACTGAGCTGCCTTTCTTCTCTCCCTCTCTTCCTATTTCCCTCTTCTAATATTAAAGATGATGAAAATAATCCATGAAATTAATATCAACCTCTTCTGTCTCCAGAGATTAGTAGCATGTTCTTTCTAATCTATTGGTGCTGATAGCTTTCAGCTAGAGAGGATTTTAGGTGGTACTTGGAGATAAAGCAATAGCATAAAACTAAAACAGTCAGGAAATGTATGCTTGCATTCTGACTCGTTCAAAGCACTAAGGGAGGTAAGCAGAAGAGATCTGCAGCATTTGCACATCAGGTAGCACCAGCTTGGAGCTAGACTATCATGGGTGTGAGTTTGTGCAAAACAGCTTCACACAGCTTTGCCCATGCATCTTCATCCAGAGCTGTAGTATTTTTCAGAGCTGTGGACCTTCATCTGCAAAGCCTTAAAAACATGATTAACTTAGTTTTATATATATTGCAAAAAGTTTTTCTACAACAGTGAAAATAAGCAACAAGAATGACACTAGTCTCCTAGTGCATTGCTGCAAGGCTCATGATATCTCTGGTTAGTTTTTACCTTGCTTCCCTATCTTATCGTCTTTTACTCCATAAGTGCATCATCTTGAGAAGTGGCTATGAAGCGAGCGGCTACTAGATATTCAGGCCAGACGTGGGGAAAGTAGACAAAAAAGCACTCTTGGTTGGCTGAATAGGACATCCTCGTTGCAGTCCTTGAACTGGAGTCCATGCCAAACATTCTATGCTGTTGCTTCCAAGATGGACAGATGGGGGCCTTATAAAATAAGACAAGATTCTCCTTCCTTGCAGTGTCTAAGCACGCTGCCTCCATACCTGTTCCAGGTGTTGATGTAAAGGAGCAAGGTGACTCTCTTGCACATCATGCATAACATGCTCAGTTAAACAGAATTGAATATGAATTGTCACATCTTTTGCTGTTGGAAATCAGTGCTGTGATTATTCAGTCCGTTTATAATTAGAAAGAAGGGCTGTTGGTTAAAAAAGTCCTTAAAACTGAGATAGTATCTCCATATATTAGGAGGGTTTGGGGGGCAGGAGGGTTTAAAGAATGATTTAAACAGAAACAAAGAAAAAGTGAATATTAGTATAGATAATATTTTTGATATTTTATTGAATGTAAGAAGGCTTGACAGTTGTGGGTTGGGTCGTCCCCCCCCCACTTTGGTTCCTTCTCTTTCCTGTTATATATCTAACTCCATTTACGATGATCTATGCCTGAATTGCTGGTGAAATTATGATATCATAACAGTCAAAAAGATAAAGGGAGGAATGAATCAAGGAAAGTAAAGGAGTTTTAGTGGTAATTCATGTTACATTTTGTATTTTTCTTTTGTTAACACTGCTGAGCGGTACTGCAGTGTAGTAGTATAACCTTTTGAAGAGCCTAAGTTTAAAATCTTTCTTCTTCCCCCATCCTCTTCAACCATGCTATGTATTTTTAGATCACTAATCAGTTCAGTGATTAAAATACAGGAAAAACAAACTGAAATATTAGAATATCTCAAAAAAAAAAAAAAAATCCCCCAAACCTCACTCAAGTAACAAGAATAAAATAGACATTTTAGCGTTCTTCCTTCATTCATCATTAAGTATGTGCTTTATAAAACTAACTCCTGGTAAATTATTTGTAGGTCACCTTTAAAGAAGTTCCTGAGGTAAAAATGCATCCCCTGAAATGAAAAGACTGATAGATTTTCTGTTCTTTATATGAGACATGCTTATACTTTAAAAATATTTTTGCTGTGGGTTTAAAGAATGATAAAGATGTTTATGTATGTTTGGAGCTACAGAACTTTCCAGTGATCTGAGCTGCAGACACACAAAAATGCAAAAACAACCTTGAAAATGCTTTGGCAGACTTCACATGTTAATCACTGAAGAATGGCTTCAAAATTAATGAATAGAGTGCAATTGTTTCTGTATAAGTGCCTCACTCTGGGATGTAAGTGAAATAGAATTCTAGTGTAGTAGTTTTCAAGACAATGATTAATATTTACATTTATCAGCTAAAAAGCCCCAAAATGTTACAAAAAAGGTAACTTTTACAAAGTAGAGTACTTGTTTCCCTGCTAATAGGCAGCACTTAGCCATCTAAAGTCAGTCTCTCTCTCCCCTTCCTTACCAGAACAATTGTAATGCTGACGGTAATGCCAAATTCATATATGTTTTTCTTCTTGTTATGCCATTAAGATGAATCATTTGCAGTTAGACTATATTGCTTCCTCCTTTTTAAATGTATTTTGTTATTTCAAAGTTGTATTCTACTTTTTAACGTACATTTACTTTATTTGTGTATTTTTTAACTTCAGACATGGTGCTAAAAATCTTATTTATTCTAAGCTGTTCAAGAAGAGAATTTAAATGTATCACAGGATAGGTAGATGTACCCGAACACTCATTGCCAACTACAGTCCAAAATATTGTTGTTCATTGTTCTCTTCTACATATTCAAGAGATATTTGATCAAAATGTATAACAAACATGAACACATATAAAAGCTTTGAATTTTCAATGAGGAAAATGTGGAAAAATAGTATGATATTGTACTATGCTTAGGGACACTGGTCAGGGTGTTTATGCTGGGGAAAAAAGCAAAATGCTGAGAGTCTGACTAGTTTATTCGAATCTTATGTTTAATACTTCTTCAGTATGGAAATCATGCAAAATTACTTGAAAATGGCTGTCAAGTGTTTGATCATAGCAGTATAGAATCCCCAAGAAGAAAAGGAAAAAAATCCCAGAAAAGTTTTGAGAAGGTTTGAATATCAAGTAACAGACTGGGCTGCTGTCTTCATACTTCTGGTGCGTTTTTAACTAGGCTACCTTGTGTTCTTTTCTTTCCTTTCCAAACTCAGTATTTAAAAGTCCCATATGGCAATAGATATTGCTGGAATAGAATGCATACTGTTCTGGAATCAATTTTATCTGAGTTAACTTTCTGTATTTTAGAATGCAGATGAAATATTTTGCCATCTCTACATTTTCTTTTGACCTGGTCCTTGTCCGCTCTCCATTCTCTTGCCTACAGCCCTCTCAATGGGTGTTTATGTAATATACAGAATTTTCTTTTTCAATCCTGTACAGATGTAGAAGGGGCAGGGGGGAGGGGAGTAGTATAAAAGTCATTCTGCCCAGTGGCATATACGCTTAGATAACAGACAAAGGAGGATTGAAGGTGACATATTCTATGTGATAACACCAGACCAGACACATTAGGTATGTACTCTTCATTAGCGGGACAAGGATGGGAAAGAATGTGAATAGAAAAAGCAGAATCTTGCTTGGAACTTGTTGATGCCAGAAGCATTATTTAACTTTTGAAGAATGAAGTTAATGTTTAGACTTAGTTTTCCCTTGTGATCTGAACTGATGACTCTGCCTTTTACTGGCAGACCCTTATCATAGGAGTCTACCCATGCTCAAGGTCAAGGAAAAAATCTGAACAGGGATACTGTTAGGGAATAATCCAAAAACGTGCTCGTTTTACTTCATATCCTGCTTAGCAGAGACTCCACTGCTCGTGACTGACAGCTCTTTTCAACCATTAGAGATTTTGTGTCAATAGGTCAATAGATTTAATATCCTGGGGATATCCCCTTCAGATTGCTGATCGGCACCTTACAAGAGCCAAAGGCCTGACCTCGGACCATTTTCAGATTTAAACTCAACCAACTGGATGTCAAACTAGGACTTTGGGAGACTAATCAGAACAAGGTGCAGAGTCTGGTAGTACAGCCATGATCTGAACTGGGCAGATGTTGAGTTCACCTTCTGCAATAAAACTACAGAGAAAAGAAATCATTTATTTTTGAGCTGTTCTTTGCTGAGCAAAGGTGTTTGCAAATCTAGACTAATATCTACAATTGTGCCAAAGCTACATACATTTGGAAAACAAGTTGTGGGAAACTACTTACTTGTTTCTTAATGTATTTTTAATAGTGGTTTTGATTGATATGGAACATATGTCATATGTGAATACTCTCTTCTTGTACCTGGTGTCATACAGAAAGTAAATGTAATAATATTATTGACTAATCACATAAGTCTGAAATTTTCTTCCTATCCATAGTTATTTCAAAATATTTAAAAGGTGATTATAATTTCCAGTTTTGTTGAGAAATCTTTAGTCTAGCCAGACTTTAACTGGAATCAACACACAAGTACAGACTTTTGTCAGATTCCCTTTAGTATGGTTTGCTTTTTTTTTTGTTTGGGTTTGTTTTTAGGTTTGGTTTGGTGTGGTTTTTGGCTTTTTTTCTCCAAGGTGACATTTGTCTTTCTGGCTTCTTATTGTAAGCCAGCTGATGGTGATTTTGAGATTGCATTTCCACAAGTTTTAGGAATAAGTGGAAAAGTGGAGAGGGGTTACTCACATCAGTTCCCTGCTGAGAAAGATACATTTCTGTAAGCTAAAGTACATTATTAGTCAACTGAGAGTACACATGGATTGAGACATTACCAATGTCCAGCTACAGTGAAGGCTTTGGACTCAGCTTGAGCTCCATTAGATATAGATAATACAATCATGAGCCAGGAAGCCATAAGGTTCATGAGTTGTATATCACATTGATTCCTTTCCTGAGTCCAAAGGAAGGCCTTGTGCAGGGTCACCAGAAGCTCAAGGGTGTGTCACTAACAGCTTGATAGGAATTGGAGCTGTTAGAATGAGTAGCAGTGTCACAGGAGGATGTTTTTTTCCTGTTCCCAATGGATCTCCAGAGCTTCCATTCACTAATTAACGATGGAGGCTGCTGTTGTGGGAAAAAAATATAAAGGCCCAGATTTTCTGCTGCAGGCAAGGAGCAAGGAGTGCTAATTGGGAGGGATGTGTGAGCAAAGATGCCACCTTGCACTGACTGATCATTAGCCAGCTTTTGTCCTTTGCCATGAGTTAGAGCAATCTGAGAGTGACTGTATATTATGTGGACTGATAGTGGCACCATAGGGCCATTATGTTGGCTGGGCCATACTGGTGTGTCACATATACTTGCCAAAGTCTGTATTTTATCTGCTAGGGAGAAGAAGTGGAGAACATCATACTTCGGTTTTGAGAAAGGGCTAAGGACTAGTTTGGACAAGTGGGAGGAAGCATTAGGTGAAAACCTAAGCCCTTTATTGGGATTTATGCATTAACTTAAATCTTCAAATGTTCAGGTGCTTAGAAACTAAGGGCAGAAGGAATTGAATGGAAAAGCTCTCTCTGAATATATATTGTTGCTTCAACTTGGGCTACTAAAAAAGTGTAGCAGGTAGTCCATCTCCAGAACATCCCGTACAATCCATTAGGCTGCAGGTCCAGAGCAAAATCAAACTTCTCAGATGATCTGCTGTAGAAAATCTCTTCTGAGTATCTACAGTGTCCTTTTGACAAGCTCCTTTATGTGCTGGTCTTCTTCCCCTTCCTCTTTCTTGCAGGGGTGACAGGATTTGACCTGTATATATAGCCAATATATGTAGGTCAAGGATAATATGAAGAGGTAAAAGGCAAAAAAAGGAGAAAAAAACTCAAAGGCCAGTCAAAGATCTGAAGTTCTTCCTTTGAGTAGGATTTATGAGATCTAACAGGAATGTGAGCTGGCCTGTCAGCTTTGAATTTGATTTTTTCCTGATCATATTCTATTGCAGAGAATCAGTGCAGAGACAGAGTTGTTAGTGTTCCTGCACGTTATGGTACTTTGGCACTAGGCCACTTCATGCATACATGCCAAGATGCTTTTATAAAACCATTTAAAAAAGCAGTACTAATTAGATATTTAGAGGACTAAAAATCTTGAAGATTAAAATACCAGTAAAGCAGTTATGACTACAAGTGTGTTTTACATAAGGGAGCTCATAAAGGGTTTTCTTTGCTGGTGAAAGCAGAATTATGAACCCCATGTTTCTTTCATAGTAGAACAGGTTAGACTATTAAATGCTTTTTATGTGTACTACTATTCAATGTATTTTTTTTTGTTTATTATCTTTTCTCACAGTCATATTTAAAGGCCCCGCCATCATACTTGTTACTGCACACACAAAAATACAATCTCTACCTTAAATTGCTTGCAATCTCTTAACCTTTCAGTTTAAAAACATGTTTCAAGGCACATTTTAAGGAAGCAGATAAATACTGTCAAAGATGTAGCAGAGAATGAATGTAGGCATGATCTGAAAAGTTTTATTTAAAATTGTTTGTTCTCCTGAAAGTTTCCATATACTGCAAACTTCAAAGTTCCCTAGGCTTTTTAACTGAGCAAAGGAACATGTCCAAGGTGAGGAAGCCTACTGCCTAAATGGCTTGGAGAAGATAAAGATGGAAGAAACATTCAAAGAGGAACTAAGGGTCAATCAATTAATGAACTGGGGAGCAATTTAAAAACAAAGAGAGGACTTTCTTGTACTTCCTCACAAAATTTTGACTGAGTGCTAGAGAATGTTGTGGGCACCAATAGGAAAAATAGCTTTAAAAAAGATTAGACAAAGTCGTGTAGGTCGAGATGAAGTTACTGTGTCCTCTTTCTAGGATTGTCAGACATGTTGACCTGATGTAATGGCCTAAAAGGAATCTGAGAGTTGCCAAATGGAAGCAGGGAAAGAAATTTAGGGAACAACCATTCTATTAACATTTCATCCCTAGACATCTGATACCATCAATAGTCTAAGGCAGGACACACAGGCCTTTTGTCTGGTCCAGTTTAGTAGCTCTTAAACATAAACACAAAATGCTGATCTCAAATATTGTTGTGGCTGACAGCCCATGTGAATAGTGACAATAAGGTTTGGTCCTTTTGTGCCCTCTGGATGCATTTTAGAGATTCTAGTCGAAAGCTGAGGAGTGGTCTGAGAATAGAAGTGCTAACCTTTCATTGCAACTATGAGTCACAGCAAACAGTCCTGCCACATGACATGAGGATGTAGTCATGGGTCTGTGCCGTCCATCTTCCTTTCCCCATTTAAATTTTTTCTATATCCACGCCTACCTTCTCTGGTTTAGAGTGAATATGACGTCCTCCTGAAACGTGACCCTTAATTAATTAATTAACTGGACAAAACATTTCCTTCCAGCAACATTTGGCCACAATGTGTATTAGACCAGTCTTACACCTTTGTGTAGAATTAACAGGTCCAACAGGTCCCAGATTGGTAGTAGATCATCTCTTGGCTCTTTTGGATGGTATTTACTGTATGTTACCAACTAGCTCATGCTTTGGTTTCAGAAGGTGATGAAAAGAGAGGCTGTTTTTCCGGTTGAGTGCAGAGTACAGCAGAGAAAGAGGTGAGTATAATTCTGTTATGTGTCCTGATTTGCCTCTGTGCTGTTTGATATTCATCTAAATAACCAAAATGCAGGGTATAATTTTTGTCTGGGCTGTGATGATTCAGCCTTTCTTTATTTGCACTTCCACACTAGCAAGTGCACATGGACACAGATACACACAGACACACATACAGGCACAGAAATCGCAGGGGGAAAGGAGGGAAATTACATCATTATGAGAGTAGCAGTAAACAAAAACATGGAGCTGTGATATTTTACCTACAGTGGTGTCTGATTCAGAGACTCTTTGCCTTAAATGAGGTTTATCATCAATATTATCCTGTGTGGTTATCTCTCTATTTTTGTTCCCTAGATTTTGTAATCCTCTTTCAGTTTGGTACCTTGTTTTCTGTAGCTGCAGGGTATAATATAATAAGAATGATATGCATCCATCTGTAAGTTGCACTTAAGCTGATATGTGCGCTGTGTGTACATATACATATATTTTTAGATGATATATAAATGGGATACATATATAGGCATATATATATATATATGCATATAGAAATTAATACTTTGATGTATTTAGCATCTTCAACTAATTATACCTTGCAGTCTCATGTTAATTCCCATTTGAAACATTTGGCACTATTCCTCCTAATTCATTTATATTAATGAGGGGAGGATCCTCTAAGCAATAATCAGTTAAAAATCATGACTAGCTTTGTTAATAAATACCAGATTGGTACATGATACTGTATTGGCTTGTCCTTAATTAGGAAGCACTGGAAGGAGTACCAAGAGGGAAATACTCATAAATTTTTCTTTTAAAGTCTAACTGCTCTCTTTCTGGTATTTGCATCTTTGAAACAGAGAGAAAAATGATAACTTTGAAATTTTTTAATTTTCCTGCACTTAAACCAGCTTATATTTAATTAAGATATACATTTGATATCGAAGTTTTTCCAGCCAGGTCCATGTAAGGAAAGAAAAATCAAGAAAAACATCAGCAACATTGCTAAGTATTAGGTAATTGAAATACTTAATTTAAATATTAGAAAACTGGATTTTTTATGAAGCATTTGGGGAGGCTGGATGGCTCAGGGAACTAGTAATGAACTAGTGAAGTCTTCATTTCTAGGTGATTGATTGCAATTGCATCTAGGAAAGGCTAGAAAGTCATTCCTGTAAGCCTGTGTGCAGCAGTGGCTCTGCTATCAAAGTCAGGTCTTACCCTCAGCCAGGACTCCAGGAGTGAATGGGCAGATGTTAGCGAGGACAGGCGTGCAATATCTGTGGAGTCTGAATTTTCTGGAATGGTAATGAGTAAGTTTCTCATATAGTCAATGAATTTTTCCTGAGTTTTTAATTTCAGAGTCCTTTAAAGTGGCAACTTTTTGTGGCATCACTTACAGTGATTTCTTTCCCCTCATGTCTTCTAAATACTTAACATCACTGTAGGCTTGCCAATGTGCAGTCCACTGGTGCTTGTTTATGCCAAATACCTCCAGCATATGTATGCTTATTTTATCAGTAATCAGTATTACGAGTTATTTAAACAGGAAAAGTGTAATTAGTGATGCTTAGTTTTTAAGATCTACTGAAAAACCGAATGGCAGGGACTGACAGGCCAGTTCTATGTGATAGTGAAAACCAAAGTCATCACTTCTTCTTATCAGAATCTTTTGAATAGGTTAGTGCTTTGAAGCCTGGATCATGGCTGTGCTGATCTGAATTGCAGCAGCACTGACTCTGCTCCTGCCAGGACAGTGCTGCTGGAGAGAATAGAGCCGCATAAGCCTATTATTTGTTGGTCAGATGGGCTTCAGGGTGACCTATCGGGGAGCTGTGCTAATATTGCTTATACGCTTGTTCGATCTGAAACTCTTTTCCAGTCCACCTGTGGCATACTCTTGCAGCCCTTCTGTCCTCCAGCCATTTGTTCATGTTTGTACATTCAGAAGAGAAGCCCCTGCACTCTGACATTCATGGGAGTGGGGGCAGTGGGAGGGTTAGTTTTGGGCAGGCATTTGGCACGGTGCTTACTCTGGCTAAGCACTTCTGATCTGGGAGGCAAGAGATCATCCTGTAATAGGGCTGTCAGTTTGTGAAGTTGTGCCTCCTTTTTCCCCTCCAATATTCGTTTTTCCAGTCTGTTTATCCTGGAAGCAGCTTGGGGCAGACATCATTGGTTCTTATAGCATGTTCACACGGCTTCTGACACAGTGAACTGGACCTCCCTTTGGACCCCAAAGAATTGCAGAACAGCAAAAAGTCCTGACATGGCAACAAGAGGAGAAAAACCTTGAGGGCAGTATGCGGAGAGGGGCACTGTGGGAGGCACAGCACCTTCCCATGTGAGAGAAGAATGACCTCCAATGGCAAGTCCATTGAGAGGAGCAGGGTGGGGATAATGTCTTCTGGTGTAGCTGTACTTAATCGGGATGGACCACTTTGCTGGTGTCATGGGATGGCAGGCCCTGGGCACTGTGGGAATGAGTGGAGGGGCTGTGATGAGAAGGCAGAATTGATGCACAGTGAAAGTAGATCTGTTTTGATAAACTGATTTTTAGACATTTTCCTGTATCAAAGTTTCTCCAAATATTTCTTAGCCCCCACTATACCTTCTCCTGTTATGTCTTTTCAACCTCTGTTGTCTTTGCTTACCCTCTCTTTTCTTTTTAATGACTTCCTGTCTCTTGAATCAATAGTTTAGAAAGGCTGCTCTGTTTAGGATCAGAGAAGCCTGAGGAGATTTTTGTTGAAAGCAAAAAAAAACTTTTTGTAGGACTGTGTTTTGTCTCCTGATCTAACCAAGTCTGATGTCCTGCCTGTCTCCTCTTTCTCTGGTGCTGAGACACATCAGTTTTCCTTTGGATTGTGAAGAAAGACTGGGAGAGAAGTGCCAGGGGATGAAGGAGAAGAGGGATTGTTGGAGCTGGACAGTGTAGGGCAGTTGTTACTCTGAGCATTTCCCAGCCTAAGTATCTACCTGAATAATCAGTAATGTTTATGATTAAAAAAATAAACTTCAATACAGTCCCAATTTCAAACTCTTTTTAGCAATCCTGAGCAGAAATTCTTACTGTTTGTCAAAAAAGTGTAAAAAAGGAAAAAATTAATTAACTTTGACTATCTTTTAATTGCTCATACGAATGATAAAATATTTCTAAAATAATAACCTCAAAACTGTTTAAAAAATCACTTGACAGGATCCTTTTAAATTTACCAGTGACAGAATGATTGCAAATGTATATAAAACAGCTGCTTTCACATGCAGGTAAGCTCCTATTGAAAAGAGATAAAATCCTAACTGTTTATGCCTGCGTTTGATGATAGTGCAGTTGAGTATTGTGTTATTTAATAATGTATTCAAGCACCTGTTTAGAGAAGGTATATTCCACTATGGTCCAAAATTAAAACAACCCCATTACTTGTCAGGGTTTCATTCATAATTCTTGTATCATGCTCTGATTAGAGTATACATTGAACCTCAGATGAGTATTACCTAAGGCACATTGAGTTAAATGCACTGTATAAACTAGGCACAAACCACAAAGCTACCTTTAACTTGCACAAAACAGCAAGTGGAAATTGATTAAAATATGCATTCTACTAATATAATGGCTGGTCTCAGTATAAAAATTAATTAATGCTAATAGTACACAATCAAAACTGCTTTTAGAAATCTTCTTAGAACATTAACTAAAATGTTCATCTTTTTAATGCATTTGACTGAACCTCTGAGACTAAAAGCTTTGCTTCCTCCATGCAAATGTGAAAAAAAATCACAGTCTGAATTTTCAAGTGGTTATTTTATAGCAACCTCCCCCAGCCATTTGCTTTTGGATTTCTTGTTAACCTGAGCCTGGTCCCAGGCCATGTGTGAGGTTGTACTATTAGCTACTACAGATTAAGGTGGCAGCCCTGGGAATCGAGGCCAATAACATATGCAGATTGAGCCACAGAGCAGAGAAGGAGATAACTAAATGAAAAGAGGGGAAAGGGTATTGTGTTTAAAGAGGCAGCACAGCGATATTCTAGGCTTTCAGCTCACAGTTATTCTGAGCATAAAGAGTGAATATTCATCAAAAGAACCCCCAAAAAACCCCAAAACAAAACAAAAAGAAAAACAAACAAAAAAAAACCAAACCCAAAACAGTCAACCTCCAGGGCACTTTCTTCCTCTTGGTTTGTTTGGTAGGTTTTTACATTTGGGCAAGATATTTCACTTCATTGGGATGAATTTTCCTCAGCTGGTTTAATTTCCAAAATACAAAACTTTAAAGAGTCAGTTCTGTGGGTACAGCAAGGGTCTAATCCTCTGGCTCTCAAGGGATCTTGTGTTGTGAGAGGTGCTTTGGTGTGGCCTCAGACTCTGAGCCTCCAAATCAGGAATTCCCTTTGGATAGTGTCAAATCTGTCTGCATCATTGGTGCATATCTCCAAGAAAAAGCCTTTAATAGAAGTTATGAGTTATTTATTGAGAGAAGTAGGTTTGATACTTTTTTTTACACATATATAAATATATATGTATACACACACACACACACACACTGGTGCACAGGTAAGCATAACTACATTTACAGATGTAATCTTCTGTTTATTCACAGGCACTGAGTTGTCTTTCTTCTGTTTGTCTCCTCTCCTTCCTATTCCATCTGATTTTGCTCTCTATTTTTTTTCTGTTTCTCAGAATCCCTCTCAAACCTTTCTCAATTTTAGGTCTGCTTTTTCCTTATTTCCCCAGATACCTCTGCGTCCTTCTAAAGGTGCCTAAACCCAAAAAATGTCTGGCCTTAATGATATGCTACCAAAACCTACAGAAACAGCAACAGTTTATATTGTAATATGTATTTGTCTGGACCTTATCTGCCAAGAGCTTCAACAAGAGTTCTCGAAAACCTGGGACCTTGACATACATGGTTTTTCACAGTTGCAGCACCCATCAGATTTTTCCCATTTGTGTTTTTAGCAATGGTGGTGATGAAATTTGATGATATCACTAAAAACACAGCCAAATGAAAAAGAATCTTCCTTTTAATGATGCAAACATAGGCAAACTTCTCACTTTCTTGATGTATTTATCAATCTGGGCAAACAGAAATCTTAGATTCAGTTTCCAGCTTCTACATAAGTTGGAGAAAGTTGCTTGGACTCCTCATTTGTCAGCTTCTCCTCTTCAAAGGAAGGAACAACAACTTGTTTCTCCTTTGCTCGTTCTCTGTTTTGTGGAACTAGTTTTGGTTAAGTTTTACATTTCCCTGGGAAAACTTAAAGAAATGCATCCAGAATAGACCATGTCCTATCTTCAACACCTGCTCTCTTCTGCTTGTGTACCGTGTCAGCTTCACAGTGGCCAACTTGCCATCTTCTCTGTTTTGCTTTGGGTACGTATTTCATTGCCCTTTACTTTATTTACAGGTACAGCATATTGTCTTTGTTCTCTTCTAGGCTTACAGTGACCTGGGCCATCTGAGCCACAAATATCTGTCACTGCTGGCACAGAGATCCAAAGTGCTGCTCTTCTATGGAAGGATACTCTCAAGGCAATCACTGATGCTGTCTGTTCCAGGCTTTTTTCCTCTCCTTATACATTTTAATAACCAAACCATTAACATACAGAAACATTTCATCATAAGCCAGGTGGGAGGTAGCTAGACTTTTTTTTTTAATTTGCATTTGTTCTAAGCGTCAAAGAAAATTTAAAATGACAAAATCTTAACAGATGACTTAAGGAGACATTATTAATGGGAATATTAAACAATTAAAATAAAACCTTTAATGTAATTGCACAAAGTATTCATCCACCTTGCCAAATGGAGTGAGTAGTTATAAGTTTTGAGAGGACAGATGGATGTGTGCTAAGCCATCTAGCTTCCTGGGTAGCTCGAGAAATGAGTAAGCTACCTAGAAAGACATGGATAACTGGACCTGTGGGATACTCAGGCCTAAATGATCCTAAAAGGAAGACATCTTTCTTTCAACAGTATTTACAGTCACACATCAGAGAAATTGATAATCATTAAAGAATTATCTTTAAGGAGAAAATACAATCCATGGTTACATACTTTGCAGTTTCTCCCTGGGGATGATGAATTATTGGTAGTGCTGAGAAAGGCTCCTTCCTTCTCATTATTTCAAAGCAGACAGAGATGAAGTTGTAGGTGATGAACGTGGCTAAAAGACTGGTGAAAGCCCCCTGTGACTGGGGTGAGCTGCAAGGGTGGCTTGAATCTATTTGAGAACTGCTAAGACACTCAGTGGCTGTTCCAACTCCATTAAGCAAGATTGCTAATAAATACCTCAACTTAAGGAAAAACTCTGCTTTAACAGAAGTGCTTACCACAGCACAGGTTCAATGGAGCAAACATTTGATCCAGGGAAACCTTGTACAATGTTGATTTTTTTTTGAAAGTTTTCCTTGATCATATCACAACAAATTACTAATTCTAATGTAGGAGTGGATTACCAGGGAAAATCATAAGTCTATCAAATCTAGTATACTGTCTTTTGGAAATAGCTTGCAATGGATATTTAAAGAAAGAATTTCAGAAGAAATCAAATTCTTCTTCAAATTCAAAGATTCTTTCCTAGTATAGTATCCCAGTTTCTGGTAATGTGATGTGTAAGGGGATTCTGAGCTGAATGGGATATCCAATGTTGAGAGACAGATATTTCCTTCATGGTTTCCAACTGTTCTCTGAAACTATTTATATTAGTAGCATCCAAAACATATTCTGCAAGGACTTCCACTGTTACATCTGAAGGTACTTCCCTTAGTTTGTTTAAATCTGTTATTTTATATTTCACTTTGGACAGGTAATCCAAATTACTTTGTCTTTTTTTTGTTGGTTTTTTTTTTTTTTAAAATTATAATGTCTAGTATAAGACTTATGATTAGTTATCTTTACTTCAAGGTTTTTCCTTTGTGTAGATTTGCATTTTATGTCACTTGCCCTTTCATGACTCAGCTACTCAACACTGTGTTCTTCTCATCTAAACATAACTAACTCTCTGAGTACCAGACACCTTGTCTGGGCTTGTTCTGCCCTATGACAGGCATCTAAGAGAAATAGAATCAATCATTGGCTGGAAAAACTGTTGTTTTACTCAGTGTTTTATAGCATCTCCTTTGATTAATTTCTCTACGAGCCTTCTAATTCTGGGTTTCTTTTTTTTGATATTTCCAACCAATTTACCCAGTAGAGAAATTAGACTTACTGCTTTATGGTTTCCTGGGCCTCCCTCCCCACTACAAAATTCTTTAAATAATTTCTACTGTATTTCCCACCTCCACTCTTTCGGTACTGAGGTCAATTTAAGCACTAGGTTACACACCACAGTGAGTAGTTTGGCAATTTCATATTTGAGTTCCTTTAGAGCTCTTGCATGATCTGGTCCTGATGATTTGTCACTATTCATTGTATGGATTTGTTCTTAAACCTCTTCTACTGACACATCAATTTAAGGCTGTTCCTTGGATTTGTCCCTCCATAAAGAATGGTTCCAGTGTACAAATCTCTCAAAGCTCCTCTGCAGCAAACACTGATGCAAACAATTCATTCAGCATTTCTGACATGGCCTTATCGTCCTGGAGTGTTCCTCTTACACCTGCAGGCCTGGTTGACTCCCTGGCAGGATTCCTGTTTCTGAAGTATTTGGGAAAAAAAAGAAAAAATTACATCTTTTGTGGGCTATTCTCCCAAATTTCCTATCTCTTGCATTCATTTTTTGTTTAGGCTGCTACAGGTTATATTCTTTTCCATTTTCCTTTGTCAGAAAATACAGCACATGACACACAACAAATAAAGGAAGCAAACAAGTAGGATTTTGGGATCAGGGCAAGAGAGCTACAATGACAGAAAGTACAAGACTTAGCTATTCTTAAACAATCAAGAACACCTCCAAATATCGGAGGTGTTGCCTACAGATATAGTGAAAAGGTTGAATCCTGCTAAAGAGTGAGAATGATAGCTAATATTTTACAATTCCACTAAGGATCTTGAGGAAAAAAAGTTAATTTCCAATTTAAATATTTTTATCAGATTTGAGAAAAGTTGCCTGATACTTCTGATGTCCACAGTTTGGGGAAAGACCACAAAAAAGGGCAGTAAAATTTCTTTTTTTCATTTTAACCATGAAGTGGTTTCAGACCAAAGAGTTATTGCAATGAGCTTCATAATAGTATTAGAAGAAAAGTTTTATTGGTTGGCTTCAAAAATTTTCATCCAGCTTTCAGTTCAAATTTACAGTTCCATTTGTATATTCTGCCTTTCAGTTCATTGTCATCCTAGATTTTCCAGAAGTCTTCATTAATGTCAGCATCTTTTTGTTCTCCCTTTCTTTCTGTATTTTATTTGGAGAAACAGAAAACAGCTGAGTGTAAGTGTAACTTTCTTCTTCCTTCTGAATTCCACCAACTGGGCAATAACATCCATAACTGGAAGGAATTCTGCACAAAATGCTGTTGTATATTTGTTAATGCAATTAAAGTTTACAGAAATAGTGCAAAAAAAGGTATATGAAACAGAGAGGATGGCTGAGGAAAAGCTAACCATGGGTTGCCTACGGACAGATCTTGTTTGCAGTCAGTATTTAGGAGCAGGCTAGAAATTTGGAAGAGGAAGAGAAAACAAGAAAATGAAGTATCTGAAAACAGATGTTTTCCAGCAGCTTTCTGCTTATGCTGCACACTCATTGAACTCATTGTGATTCCATTCTGAGGACAAAGACTCAGGACAAAACAGTAGGACACACCAATAAATATTACCCTCCTTTTCCCATAGTTAGTGAAGATTAAAAAAAAAAAAATCAAGTAATCTGAACCCTAAACTTCTAAGAGGTGGCCCACATCATCAACACCAACTGTGGACCAATACAATAAGAAAACTGTTGGAGAAGTTTTTGAGGGAACACACGTTCCTCCACATGGTTTCTCCTCTGAGAAACCCCTTCACATCATGCCCAGTGGCCAGAGTTATGTCACTTAGAAGATTTTTGTGTGAGGTATCAAGGAGCTTAAATTACATCATGTCTTGAAATTTACTGCATTAACATATCTGATAAGAGACTGAAGAATAACTCCGCTTTTTCTTTGCACCTCAGAATGGCAAAGAATAATCATCAAGGTAGCTTGATGCACTTATTGTGCACTATGAACAAAGGAGCATCACAGGGCTCGTGTGGTTGATTTTCCACTGGTCATTTCTCCATCAGAGCTTTTAATACACGGATTTTGTTTGTAGTTATTTGCCATGTTTAAAACTTGAAAGAAGAATAAATCATTCTCTATTTTTTTCCATTTACCAGTCCAACAGTACATAAAAGCCACAGAAATCTTATTCTTGTAACTTCGTTCATGCAAATTGCTTGGCTTTCATGATTACTTTAATTGATTTTAATGGGGCTGATTGTATCAAGGAGGTGTTCTCACTTATGGACTAGTTTTCAGGATAAGATTTTTGGATAACTCCAGGTAGAAATCCCCCATTTTGGACATAGACCTGAGGCAAGGCTGAGAATCTCTGTTACGGGTCTAATTCTTGTTAAGAGACTAGTGAAAAAATGTTTTATTTCTTCATTTTGTGTAGCGAAATTTTACTGTGTCTAAGTATTGAAACTGGATTGACATCAACTCTTTGCTGACTAGATTGTGTCTTTCTGAAGCCAGAAGTGGTGGTTTCTTCTGTTAGAAATTTTCAGGACGGTTACAAATACATGTAACTTGGTCATCTCAGAAAGCAACAAAAATAAATATTCATCATAGACTGACTATCCTGGAAGGACACCATTTGGTGAAAAGTATTGTTTCTTTCTAAAAAATTACTGAGATTATAAACAAGAGCTGAACATACTTCTTATTTAACTGTGTTTTCCAAGTTTTTGTTTGAAAAGCATGTAACTTCCTTGCATAGGAAGTAAATATGTTCGTGTTATAGTGCAGAAAGATGTGCAGATGGTAGGGAAAGGTGCCAGCTAAGGTGACACTCCTGTTCACATAAGCTGGTTGTGGCCACACAGCTGTGCAGAACCTTCCATCCAGAAAGCATCAGGATCTTGGTCTGAGAAAGACTAAGTAGGGTGTTAGTATTTTTTCATGCTAAAAAACAAAAAAAGAGGAGGAGAACTAGTCATAATTTTCTTCTTACTTTGCTTTCAGCTTTTACAATTACGCATTCACAGTTTGTGGTCAGATATTTGAAATACATATAGATGCTTCTGTCCTCACCTGGAACTGTGGGTGCTTTTTGAAATGGTAAAACAGAGCTTTTTCAGTTTAGTGCTTGCAGTATATTTAAACAATTAAACACTAGATTTCATATCAGCAAGCATATACTCTGGATTTTATTACTTTATTTTGCTTGAGAAAGCAACTGATCTGTTGGAAAAGCAGATAAAGTATATGCAGTATATTGTTATTATTGGCCCTATACCATCTAAAGTTCTAGAGAACACTTTCTTTTTAATTTTACTGGATATGTTTCCGTATGACATAGAGTGTTACTCATGCTGCAGTGTACAGTCTCAGCCTATCTGTATGCTTATAGGTCTCATGGTCTCATAGTCAGAAGTAGCAAACTTATGGATTCTGTACCATAATATTATTTGCTTTGATACTTCATCTCAGAGACAGCGAACTGTTTACAGGCATCTTAACTTGGCATTCTACAGATAGCTGTTTCTCCTGTTTACAAACAAGTTACATTAATGTAATGATTCTGCAATTACATAAAAAGATTACCAGACCACTTGAAAATCCCCTACTAGCATTCTCATTTATATTAGCGTACCGTTCTCAATTAGAGTAATATATGTCTGATGATTCACTTTACTGCAAAACTTAATTTGGATTTCTTGTTAATTCACATTGTGTCAGTGTTTAACACCAAATATAAATAAATGCCTATGATTTCTTTTTTTCCAGAAACAAAAAATAAAGTTAATCAGACTGTTTCGTAGAACAATTTTTATGTACCAAAGCTTATTATTTGATTGCTGCCAAATAGCCCACCTTCAGCAGGCACAGCACATCTGGTTGATTTTCTGAGAGGGGATAAATAAATTTCTCTGAGTCGATGGGTAACAGTGCTGGTGACAGAGACATCAGTGGCATCCAGATAGTGATCATCTCATTGCAGAGGAGAAAGTAAAGAATTGAAGAAAGTAAAAGCTGCCCTCATTTGCAGAAAGTTATCTTTTCAAGCTGATCATTAGCTTGCACTCAGGACAAGCTTTTCATCTGCCCTCATCTGCAAAGCCAAGTTTTTATAATGGAAGCCACCGACAGGCTAAGGAGGGAAGGAATTTAAAAGTTTGGGAGAAATGTATGTTAAAAATCTGTTTAAGACAATATGAAAAACTGCTCACGTACATACAAATAGGTGAAAATTCTTTTTCAGCTTTATTTACCTGAGAATGAATTTCAGTTTGAAGAGGCCTTTATGTCGTTTCAGGCAAAGCACCTAAGATATAAGCAATTTTCAACAAGAGCACTACACATTTGTCTTTATAACAATTTGTATGTAACAGCTTTTATGCAAATGATGCTAAAGTGGCACCTTTTTTCTAAATTGGACATTTTTATGGTTATAATTTTCTTCTGTAATAACAGCAAAAAAATGGTTGTCCCAGTGGAGTTGAGCATTTCATCTCTAGTGCTGTTTTGTGAAGTTGGAATGACAAGTTTCTTTCATTTGCACAAAGAATGACAAAAAGAAGTATTTTTTGTCATTCTTGTCTGACTTGGTTGAGGCAGTTACACTTGGAAGCAGCACCAGTCCCCTGACACCAACCTTTTCTCTGCCATCAAGAGTGGTATCATAAAGTCATAATAAAACTTAAAATAACTAAAAAATATTGCGTTCTCTCTGTTTCTGCTCTTTGAAGGACATAAATCACTTTGTTAGTTTAAGTAGTTGCTGCTTTGGTGTGGTCTTTGGCATTGATTCACTCTCATTCTCCAGAGGTCAGACAGGTGACTTTTACAGACCATGGTTTTGGATTTAATTAACTATGATACAAGAGAATTTATGTATTTCATGCAAACATTCCAAGGCATTAGTATAATAAACCAAGTAAAATAGGCAGGTTCTTGTTGCTTAATTGACTATGCAGTTCTGCAGCAGTGATGTGAGAAATTCTGGGTCTTTAACAACGATTAAATTCTATCCCAGCTACCAATTAATTAGTGATCTGTAACCGGGAAACTTTATGATTGATGATTTTACCCCCATAAAGTGATAAATTGGTAGACTTTAATTGAGACGTACAATAAGGTTAACAAAATCTAATTGAAATCTGATACTTCATCTCATAAAGTAGAATCTCATAAAATATAATTAAACGTACTATTTAGAAAAAAACCCACAAATGTTTATTTGAATGTGAACAGCCAATAAATGCCGAAGCCCCTTGTGTGTCTCTCTCTAAACTATGTAGGTAATATCTATATACCTTCTGTATATAAACTATAAATTCAAAGTCTATTTTTAACCAATCTTCTGTTAGTACTGATTTTTATTTCTGCTACTCAAACATTACCAGTAGTGCTCCTTGGCGTTCTGCACATTGGCCTAGTGTGCTGTGTTTGCTGGGACAGAGTTAATTTTCTTCACAGCAGCTAGCATGGGGCTATATTTTAGATTTGTACTGAAAACAGGGTTTATAATACCAAAATGTTTGTGTTATTGCTGAGGGCTGCCTACACAACATCAATGCCTTTTCTGCTCCACATCCCACCCCACCAGTGAGTGGGATGGCATGTACAAGGAGTTGGACTGGGACACAGCTGGGACAGATAACCCTAGCTTACCACAAAGGGACTCTGTGCCACAGGACATGATGCTCAGCATTTAAAGCTGGGGAAAGAAGAAGGGAGGGGGCCATTGTAGGGATGCTATTTGTCTTCCCAAGCCACAGCTATGTGTAAGTTTCCCAGTGATGGCTGAACACCTGCCTGCCCACGGGAAGTGGTGAACAAACCTCAGTCTGTCCGTATATCCAGGATTACTCCATCCCAGGTGCAGAATCTGGCACTTGTCTTTGTTAAACTTCATACAGTTGGTGACTGCGCAATCCTCTAATTTGTCAAAGTCTCTCTGTAGGACTTCTCTGCCTCCAAGAGAGTCAACAGCTCCTCCCAGTTTTGTATCACTGACCAACTCACCTAGTGTACCTTTGAGTCCTGTTCCGAGTTGTTTATGAAGAAGTTGAAGAGAATTGGCCCTGAAATGGAGCCCTGAAGAACCCCACTAGTGACCCATCACCAGCCTGATGTCACCCTATTCTTACTTGGGGCATGTCATAGGGCTAACCTTTATTATTGTAGTAATGAATTGAAAGGTTAAGTTCAGCTCTTCTTTCTTTTTTCAGAGTGCTTATAGCCTAGAATGGTTTTCCTTAGAAATACAAGGTACTCTCTCTGCTCAACAATTTCAGTCTTTGAAGCTCCTGTGTTTTGCATTGTACCTTCCATTTCAGCTATACAGTATCCATACATGTAATTGCTGAACTGCCAGAGGAAACCATGACTTCAGACATCTTAGAATTTCAGCTAAGGCAAAGCTTCAAAGCAATTAAAGCCATAACTGTGTATGCAAAAGGAATTTCCTGAAAATAATGACTGTAGGAGGAGTTGATTATATTGATAAGTATATTAGAATGTTAACACTGAAATTTTGCTTCTAAATCCCCAGAATAAAACTCTTGTTCAGTCATTAACATTCCTATAAAGACATACTGGCAACCTGCATCCTCCTATCCCTGCAAAAGGAAAAAAAACCAGTGGATACAGCTGAGTACGTGAAATGCTTTGTATGCTTGGGGCACTCCCACAGAAACCCCGTCTTGTCTTTAATCATTTGGATTATTTAAATAATTTCACAGTACACCATCTAATTTATAAATATCTGCTTATGACGAAACACTTCTGGTATTATGGAGGGGAGGGAGTGGGTTAATACATTATTTACATTTTAGAAGCAGAAATGTCTTTTTCTCGGCATAATATTAATTAATAAATACTTCGTACATTTAATAGCGCCTTTCATCCAAAGACCTCAAAGCATCTCGAGATTTTTGCAAGTGGGCAAACTGAGGCAGATAACTACTAGGCAGCGCTTGCAAGGTCACTCTGTAAGTTCCTAGTGGAGCTAGCAATGGATACTCTAGTGCGTTGACTAAGAATCCTGAAACCAACCCCTCTGGCCCACTGCACTGCATGAGCAAATCTATGTACACTAATAGATTATTAATGTTTTGACAATCTATTGGTTTACTTAGTTTGACGTACCTTTAGGGCTTTATAATTAAGGAAATATGTGTTAACATTGGTATTAAAATACTTTTTTTTGGTCAAATATTCAAAGGAATCAAGTTAACAAATGCTTGCCTTAATGTCCCTGAAAACTAGTGAGGAAAGCTCATATGGGGTGTAGAATAAAAGGGCTGATTTCACATAAAAAGATTATTTTTTTTTAACTCTTCTAATTGCAATGTTAAAAAGAGTTTGAAGCATATATCAAGCATCACTCAACAAGCAGGGCTGAAAAAGAACCTGAGCTTTAAAAAATAAAATTTTTAATTTATTTTGAAAGTCCAAGTTGTGTCAGGCCTAATTGGCATCGGCACCATAACCTCGTTGCACTTTTCTGGTAAAATAAAAGCACCTGGAAGTGTGGATATATGTTAATATACTCACCTGTGATGGTCTAAGAAGATATAGAGTTTGAGAAAAATACATCTCTTCAGTGTTGCCTTTTTTATTTGCTATTAATTTAACTCAATAGGAAAAATAAAGTGATACGAGTTCTTCTGATAGCATTTTTAGTCTTATATACTGTATTTACATCTGACTAAAAGACTTTTTGGTGCAACCTCTGCGAACGGGAATGATCACTGCATCATGAATAATCAAATGAGATTAGCCAACTGTGTCCAGGTCCAATTGTCCTCTTATTGTCTATAGAAAAAGCATCCTTTGGTTTTAGACTACTTTATAGTCCACTACTGTAATCCCTGATAGCCTATCACCAGAAAACCACCTTCTTTTTTTTTT
>VZTG01005027.1:2571698-2625653 GCA_013397845.1 Melanocharis versteri | reverse complement strand
TTTTTTTTTTAAATATTAAATGTTCTTTACCCATTCTTGTTTATCTGCTGTCTGTCTGTAGCATGCATGAGAGTTCGCTATCCCTGTCATCCTGGTGCGTTTTGTGCTTCGTTAATTATGAAAATCACATGGTGATTACAAAGCCTTCATGTGCAAATCAGAAAACATGATGCACACAGTTACACATGGCCATTTACCACACTCATCAGTAACTCCAGGATCTCAGGAAGAACGCTCACAATTCCCCTTGCAACATTATTTCTCAAAAGCATTTATTTCCTATAGCAAGGTAATGGTCTGAAGGAGGCACAGATCCTCATCTCCCTATCACTGATGTAAATTAGGAACAGTTCCTCTGATATCAGTGCAGTTGCTCTGAATAAGCAACAGAGATCAGAGTCTGGCTCAGGAACTTTGCATATTCACTATTAAACTTGGAAAAGGGAACCCCTGTCTGTCTCAATTTCCCGAGTGCTATCTGTCTGTTACAAGGCACACACACATTAATTGTGTGTTTTAAAACTTTGTTTGGTTGAACTTGTCATCCTAGGCTAAAATTGTGTGACCTAACTTGTAGTAGCTTTTGCAGTGAAGGTATCATTTACTGTTGAGTATATTTTACTGTGCTGTTATAGATCTTTTCACTCAACCAGCTGTCTAACATGTTGAATAGTCTTTCATCTTGTCAAACACTTCCATTCCCCTTTCTACAGCTTTCTCAGCCAGCATGTACACACCTAATCAATCTAATGCCACTGTCTCCAGACTTTAAAACCAAAAAGCACTGCCCAAACTACTTTTTTAAAGAGACAGTCATCCTTTTCCAGTAAATTCATCATCAAGAGGACAGATAAATTGTTAAATGAGAAGAAACACATCTCTGAAACTGTTACTCTAGGTCCAGCCTCAGAGCTCGGGTTCACTCACTGAATCTGTCATTCAGTAAAGGCTGTTGGGGGCTTCCCTTCACACTGATCATGTATATGTTAATGTAATTTAATTTAATAAACATCTTACGCATGGAACTGAGTTTAAATCCTCTTGCTTTTGCTTACTTATACTTTTTTTTTTCCATTTTTAGACAAACAAGATTAGTCTGCCTCAATCTGTTCAATGCCATTTTTCTTTTTTTTTCTTTTCCTTTTCCTTCATCAATGGGAACTCCATTAGTAGATTGATATTTACATCATACAGGAGGCAGGTGAAAAAAAATCAATTGGCATTGCTTTCAGGTGGCCCCTCCTTTGTGATATAGTGTATACCTTACATGGTATGGAGTATTCATTAGGGCTGTTTTTATTTTTATTACTTTTATTTTTATTAGATATATTACCTCCTGAGACTGTATGAAGTGAACCATGTCACTGGGTGAGATTACTACTCAGTTAATAGCAGTTCTGAAATCAGTCAATTGGGAATAGGCTATGTTGCAAGAACCTCTAAAATGTGAATATATGTGGTGGGGGACAGGGTAGCTTTCCAAAGGGGAGGGATTTTCTTTTGCTGATGGATTCTCTTGTGGAACATTTTTCAATTGCATGCTCATTTCTATATGTGCTTTTAGTTAAAACAGATAACAACACCTGAAACAAACACTTTTATAGCCGGCAGGTACACATGAAATAGAGAGGCCTGAACAAACAGGTAGAGGTGGGTGCTTTGTATTTTCAGTCTGATTTTGAATTACTAAGGATGGAGGGAGGTAAAGGCACTTCAACCTTTAAGCCCCTTTGACATTCACGAAGTGCTAAAAGTCAGCTGGGGTCTCTGCTCTGACAAATTTGCATCTCTTTGAATATGACGCTTGAAAAGCCAAGCCGCTAGATTAAATTTTGCCATGGAGAAAATGAGAAAGGCTTCCATCTCCCAGGTCTACTGGGAGGATCTTTATGGTTGATTTACTTTTTTTAAATAAATGTTTCTTTATGTGTTTTCTCTAGTTTGTGTCCAGCCTTCCTCTGTCATGCGTGCTGTAACTTCTGCCAGTTATATCAGCCCACAGTAAGTCAACCTGGGCAGAGCACAAGGTGAAAGAATATTTCAATCTAAACTGCATACCACTTCTGTGTTTTCTGATTAAAATTTGCAAGCAAACCTTGGAATAAACTATACCTGACATGACTTCTAAAATAACTTACGCCATTTATAAACCATGGACTAAATCCTACAAACCCTCCCTATGCCATTTGTATGCAGAAGGGCTGCAGGTTTGCAGGAGTGGGCCCTGCTATGGAGCTGAAACCTTACTATAGAGGACAACAGGCAGGATAATGATTATAGCAAACCCATAAAAATAATAAACTGATTACCTATTGAATAAAATCCACTAAAGTATGAATTATCTAATGAGCTGCTGCTGTGCTTCAGGCTGACTTATCCTGCATTAAGTTAACAATGACACCACAGACTCCTGTGGACCTGCTGTGGGGAGGGTGAGGGTGAGTTTGGCACTCATTTAGGTGTAGAACTGTTTCAGTTAATGACAAATAAAAAGGTGTATGTAAGGCAAATGTTTCAAGGTTTATAGAAGCTTTTAATATGGACTCTATTTATTTGCTAAGTATTTATGGCAACTCCTAAATTTATAACCATGTCAGGAAAAAGCTTTTCGCAGATGTTGAATGTAAACATTGTTTCAATGTTCGTTGACGAAATCCCAAGTACACTGCTGTTATCCTTGCATTATTAAATAAGGCTAGTGCTTGAAATCATACTAGATTTTACAAAAAAAATTAATACACCTCCCTTGTATCTACATTTGCTACTACGGGATACTCATTATTTTTGGAATTTCTGAAGCAGAATAAACATTTTTTTGTGAGCCAAGAGATGACTCCCTCAATGCTTTACTTTACTCTGTCTTTGTTTCCTCAGTGTATGTGAAACGTGTATATAATAGTATCATACTCAGAGCCAGTAGGAGATATTGTGTGTGAAGGGTTTTTTTTCCTCTACACAAAAATTGTTTGCAAGTTCTGTGCACAGCAAAAGCTATGAAAAATCACGTATAGCTAGTTTTCCCTTTTTATTTTTATTTCCTTGCTGAGTTGTTATAATTTTCTGGCAGATCACATTACATTAGAATGAAATGTGATCTGTAGTTAGGACTTAGCAATGCATCCTGCAGCTTTAACTCAGTCACTTGGGTTCCAGTTTAGCCCAACATGTGTCTCTTGAAATAACTCAGGAGAGCAGATTGATGATATACTTAGCAGAGGAATAACAGCATTGGAGACTGCAGTACTAAACAATTCAGTTCTTAAACATATCTAAGCATCTGAAGAAAAAGTCCAACTTCCTGGAAAAAAAAAGGAAAATATTTAGGAACCCAGCAAAGCTTCTGTTGGTATTGATGAGAACTGAGATATACAGAGCATTTTTTAAAAGACTTAAACTGGACTTGAAAGTCCAGTTACTGCGAACTGATCCTGAGGATCTTAACCTCAGAATCTTACTGTCATTTCAGGGTCTCATTCAGATCTGTTTTCTTCAGATGTCTCTGTAGCATTTTAGTATTTAGACACAGAAGTATTCTCTCTTCAATCCTTTACAGTAACTAAATGATTTGAAACTTTTATATAACATTCATTTCCACACCCAAATGTTCTCACACCTTTCAGTGTCTATTGCTTTTGCTAGTTGTGTCTTCCCCTCTCAAATCCAGCTGTTCTCTCAGGGGTCTCAGACCAGCTCCTGCTCATGCTCACTCTATTGCTCTCCACATTGAACCTGCCTATGCATTCATGTCATTCCCTACTTTCAGGGACTGCCCTTATATGTGACATTTTATTCCTGGTTGGAGACTGCAGTCACCTGCAGGACTGTAGTGTACGAGTAGCAGTGGGACCTGCCAAATGCATCCTTGCTGAAGGAAGAAAGGTGCATCAGTCCCACTCAGGTATGCAGCTCCACAGAGCCAGCACGGTTTGGGGTGCAGAAAAACCCTTGCCCAAGCCCCAAGCCAGCTATTGTGGGATGGTGACTCAAAACAGCTTAGCAGATTGAGCACAGCCTAGATATTTTTGTTCTGAATTAGGTCCCTAACTCCTAGCAAGTCCACTTCTCAGCTAGGATAATGACTTAGATGCCTTTTTCCAGGGAATGAAAAAAGTGAGTGATCTGGGAGTCTCTGAGAAAAGCACTTCAATAGCTCATTTGAGTACACCCTTTTGCGATGTATTGGAAGTTTCTAGGACAACTCACTTACAAATGGATCATTACAGCAGTAAAAGCCAGTTTATTATTTAACCAATTCAGGCTGAGTGGAGAATGGAGAGTATTGGCACTTGCATTGATTGTAAGTAAGAGTCAAGCAATTAATGAACAGAGTTTTCAGCAACAGTCTTGAGGAGAGAGTGCAATGTGCCTGAGTAGGTATGACTGAGGTGTTAACTGGATTTGGAATAAGCCTGAAGACAAGGACAATGAAAAGCAGGACACTCCCATAACACATTGCCAATGTCCACATATCACAAGTATTTTCAAATGCATGTAGATTAAACTTAACCTTTTGATCTGGGCTGACAAAGTAGTTTTCAATCCTTATATGCTGTTTATCACCAGTAGAACATTTTGCAGAGGAAGGCAAATGTCTCAAAAGCCTCCTAGGAATTTCTGTAAGTGGTCATAAGTCATACTGAGGGGGTGAAGAAATGTATCTGATAGTCAGAGTCTGGAGGAAATACACAGATGTACCTAGGAAAGGCCGCCTTTGTGCCCATCCTAGCACAGAGCTCTGGTCAGAAATGGTCAGGCTTGGAGCTAAACTAATAGCGTTGCACATATAACGATGTCCAGGGTGGACAAGTTTGGCTTGGAAACAGCTCTTCAACGTACTCTGCTTTGAGGGGATAGGCTAAATCCTAAAGCTTATGGATTTACTTGGCACATTTTCCTGCTTACAGCACTAGGCATCTTTATTTATTTTGAGTGAAATCAGAGACAATTGAAAATTCACATGATTCCAGGACTTCAACAGTTAGGAAATCCTACTTTTTCCTGCAAGAATATATTCTAAAGGGACACACACATTTAGGACACATTTCATCCACCCTCTGACAGTTATACAGATGTCTTTCCTTATCCAAGACTCTTTTAAAGATTAATTTCTTCTATAATCCCTACAGCACAGGTCAAAAAGAATAATAAAAAACCGTAAGTAAATAATTAATAAAATAATAAATTTGTAATCCAATTAAACAACAACAACAACAAAAATCCCCCCAGATCTTCTTCGTGCTTGAGCTCTTAACCATGTTATATATTTTCTGCATTTGTCCTTCAGATGGTATGATCTTCAGAGTACTGGCTTAATTTCTGATTCATTCAGCTAAGGGTACATGGTCATCATATAGCAAAAGAACACATAGTAATACACAGATTAGTGATGGGTGCAGATACACACACCATGTGCACTACTCAAATCACTACAAATCCGAAGGCATATATGGTTGCTCACACATTTAAAATCACACATGTAAACAAATGAGGATAGACACATGCACATGTACTGCACTCCTCATAGCACCCATCTCGGGGTTATGCAAATCGTGTGCGTGTGTGTGTGTGTGTGAGGTACAACAAATACCCGCAATCGTAAATTAACTCTTTCCAAATAGTAAAAATCTTGCTATTAACACGACATGTTTAAATCCAAATGGACAAGTTTATGTTCCCTTCTGCCCCTTTCTTCCTCTTTCTCATTCCCTTACTCTGCCTCTCCCTCTCTCTCTCTCACTTTACCTTCCCAACGGCACTATTTTATTTCAGAAGAAAACTTATGAAAATTGTTGAAACACACACTACAAAGCATTTGCTTTTTTTTCCTCTCCTTTTTTTTTTTTATTTCAGCAGATAGCCCCCAAAAAAGGCAGGGATGTCAAAGGCTTCGAGTCCCCCCTTTGACATTCACGCAGTGCTGAGAGTCAGCCGGGGTCTCAGCTCTGACAAATTTGCATCTCTTTGAATGTGACGCTTGAAAAAAGCCGGAGCNGTGCGTGTGTGTGTGTGTGTGAGGTACAACAAATACCCGCAATCGTAAATTAACTCTTTCCAAATAGTAAAAATCTTGCTATTAACACGACATGTTTAAATCCAAATGGACAAGTTTATGTTCCCTTCTGCCCCTTTCTTCCTCTTTCTCATTCCCTTACTCTGCCTCTCCCTCTCTCTCTCTCACTTTACCTTCCCAACGGCACTATTTTATTTCAGAAGAAAACTTATGAAAATTGTTGAAACACACACTACAAAGCATTTGCTTTTTTTTCCTCTCCTTTTTTTTTTTTATTTCAGCAGATAGCCCCCAAAAAAGGCAGGGATGTCAAAGGCTTCGAGTCCCCCCTTTGACATTCACGCAGTGCTGAGAGTCAGCCGGGGTCTCAGCTCTGACAAATTTGCATCTCTTTGAATGTGACGCTTGAAAAAAGCCGGAGCTGCTAGATTAAATTTTTTTTTTTTCCATCGAGAAAATGAGAAAAGCCTCTATCTCTCTGCCGAGTCTACTGGGAAGATCTTTATTCTGATTCTTGTTAGAATTGTTTATCACCCTGACAGACCAGACTCGGACGAGATAAAGGCGCTGCTCCATCACGGGGCCTGACAGTGGTAGGACATGCAGAGAAATGAAAGGAGCAGGGGAAAATATTATTAATAGATGCCGACTTGATTTGCCTCTATGGCACGTCAAGGAAGGAAGGGAGGGGGGAGCCACGGCTTGATTGCAAGCCTATGAAGTTCTGTCCAAAAAAGAAGCTATTTTTCATTAAGTGATAGAAGGGCTTTTTTCATGTTCTTTCCTGAGGAGCTGATAACTTATGCAGTTTATTCTAACCCTGCTGATTTCTGTCAGGGAAAGAAAACTCCTGAAAGATGGCTCCAGCTCGTCCTTTTCAGAGAAGGAGGCTGTCTTGTCAAAAATGGTAGCAAGGCATTAAAGCCCTGGCCTTGACTCCTGCAAGGTCCCTTGGATGTGATTGGGTGTGCATGTGTCTGTGAGCATGGGGGGGTAGGGATGGAGGGTGTTATTATGTACCCACTATGGCCCTCTGAGGGGAAAAAAATAAAAATATATATGCAGAGCAGAGCTTGCACATATGCACATGGACACACAAGCCACATACACAGAGGCTTTGTGCATTTGAGCATACATGCAAAACCACTTGTTTCACTGCCTAATTACTCTGCAGTTAGTAAAGATTTGTTTGATATGAGCGTGTGCTTATTTGAGAATTGGGTATAAAGTTAGGGCAGCTTCATTCAAAATGAGCGTTAAAAAATAACCGTCTCCCTGCTACCTCCTGTGTGTCAGGGCTCACACAGAAACATGACTGGCAATACGAGCCCAAGAGCTCCTGCAGTGATGCTGACTCTACTGTTACTGTCTTGTTTTCTGGGGTAAAATTGCGTCTACATGATCATTATTTCTCTTAGGTTAGATTTTTTTGGATAAGGAAGGTAGGAGTGAGAAATATTCTTTGCCTGCATCATGGCCATGCTATTGTTATTCTTGGATCCTTCGCATTTGCAGCCCTGATCATTTGGGGCATTTGCTGCAACCACAGTGTTTCATGAACACTGTTCCTTTTTTGTAATTAACTTGTTTGTTTCCAGGAAGGATTGTGTTTGATCACCATCCTAACTGAAGGTTGAATTCGGTATAAATTAACTACTGGAGAAATGCTTGCCTTAGGGCAATAGAATAGGTCTGTTTCTGTGAACCTGCTTTTGGAGGTTGCTTCCTGATGGATCCATCTTACAACATGTTGAGCATCTTGAGAGGAGCTACAAATGACGCTGAGCTCTTTCTGCTTTCAGTAGAATGGAAGAGCTTAGGAGCTCAAGGGAATTACTCAGCACTTTGCCATTGGAAAGGCTAGAGATTTCTTTCTGGAAAGCTCATGGACAGCCTCAGTGATAGGCAGCTCACTTTCTCTTTATTCTTCAGGTTTTTCCTAAAGAGTTATTCTTTCTAGTAAGACCAATGACTGTTTTTAAAATGCCATAGCTTTTCCATTCAGGTGGCATTAAAAGAGGAATTAATGATGGAATTATTTCAATACACTTTAAAAAAACCTGTGCTCTCTATCTTGCTAACTCTACCAAGTCTCTCCTGTGCAATCAGTGGCAGTCAAATCTGTAACTGATCCATTTTCAAATTCAGGTGTAGATGATAAAGGGTTGGGCTGCTTGGGGGAAGTCCAACACCAAAATTAGGGACTATACAGAGGTTTAGGTTAAGCTATGGCCCACTTTGGGGTTGCAAATGATTTTTACCACCTACTATTTCAAGGATCTTCCTCACCTCTCCTGAACACTACACTGTAGCTTTCCTATTAAATATCCTAACCCTGCCATAGATCATCATGCATCCTGATGTACCTGGCAGGAGGATTATGGACTGCTGCGTGCTAATGTACATGGCATAGTTATCTGTGTGCTGATATGAGACTGGGTTTGAAAACCCATTTATCCAGATGTCTATTCCTTTCTACATTTTGTCAGAATCCTCCTGCAAATCAGTTCATTTAAGTATGAGGACATGTTAAACTACTTCTGAATGGTAATCTAGTTACTGTAGCATAATAGCAAAGATTAAATCATAGAATCATAAAATTACTAGAATAGTTTGGGTTGGAAGGAACTTTAAAGATCCTCGAGGTCCAACCCTCCTGCCATGGGCAGGGACACCTTCTGCTAGACCAGGCTGATCAAAGCTCCATCCAACCTGGCCTTTGGAGAGCACCATCTTTTCTCAGATCAGCCTCACAGCAAGTGGTGGAGATCTGCAAGCTGGGAAGGGGAATGCATCTCTTGCATGTTGAGGGTCTTACATGCAAAGACACTGAAAACCTTCATCTCATGTCCTTTCTTCATTTTTTATGTTGTTTGTTTACTGGTCTGATGTCTGTGAATTCCCAGGAACTTTGTGCATGATGATTAGTTCTGACTTCAGAGGTTACACAAACATTTAGAGAAATCTTATGTTGTGCCTGTATGAGGAGTCTTCTGGTAAAACATAATGAACAATTACAATAGATAACTTTATTTATTGATACTGAAATTTTAGAAGCATTGTGTGAACTCAGGATGATGTTATGTATGGCTCTGTACAAAGCAAAAGACAGTCTGTACGTATCAGACAGTCCAAGGATGGGAGAAAAGTAAAACAACTACCTTTTTATAGCTCAGAGTCTGAAGGCTACTGATACTGAGCAGCCCAAGATCACACAGAAAGTCTGTGGAAGGGTTGAATGTTTGAGCTGAGGTCTTTAGTCCTAGTTCACTTTCTCAATCACTGCACAGCCTTTACTAAGACCAGCTCAGTCTGTTTTGGCTGAGCCAAGCTCTCCATATCACGTTCCACTGTAATGTAGACACACAAAGCAGTTTAGAAAGGCCCCCTTTTTTATGACTACAACTAATTTACCAAAATTCTGTGAGAAAGCATCATGACGTAGGTAGGGATTTACCTCTTTTTTTAACTGCAGTTGTTTACATTGCTCCAGTGACAAAGAGGAATATTGTTAATGAAACTTTGAGAAGGGAGGTTGAGTTATGCATCCCCAAAGTCCTCAATTTGCATAGTTTTAGAATGTGGATATATTTGGCAGGCGTTCTTTTTATTCAGCCATGGGTTTGGCACATGCCAGAGTACAGAGGCTGAGTGAACATCATGCAGCAATTTAAACTGAGAAAACAGATGTGGTTTTGCATTTTGTTATGTGTTGAGTCTCAGGCTACCATGAAAATATCTTTGGGTAATCAGCACACCCAAACTGCACAGTTCACATGTTGATACCTTACAGCTATGCTACAAAAATAAATATTTTTCTTTTTTATTTTTCTTCATTTAGTTATGCTGCCCCAAATTATCTGAGTATTGTGGATAATTATAGATTAATTTATCAGGATTCATTTTATTTCACATAATCATCCTTGACTTTGGGTCTTTATATGCATTATCTCAATCCTTGGACCTACAAACCAGCGAAGAGAGATGGTGACATCACAAGATTATTTATAACAATTTCATATGAGCAGAGTGCAAAACTTCTATTTCTGAATGGGTGCCTATACAATGTGCAAAAACTAACGAAAATGACATAGCTAAGCAGCATTGAACACAGCAAAAAATATTTTCTTAGAAACCACTTCAAATATAGACTACAGAACGGGTGATTGCAGGGCAAATTTAACATAAGGGATTTAAGACCTGGTCCCATATCACTGGCAGAATTCACTTGATTTAAATGCATGTCAGTTCAGGTCAATAAAAGGCAATTACTTTTTTGTATGATGATAAGTATGAAACCTTGAACAATGTCTGGAATGTGTTTATTGCTGATCTTTGTCTGAATTAGATGGGAAAAATAGCAATTCTTGCATTGGTATACAGCATCTTGCTAGATCATGTTAAGTGTGATGGTTTCAAGTTGTTAAAGTAGAAAGTTAGGGCTATTAAATCATGATTTCTGTGTAATTAGGGAAAACACACATTTGTACTTTATGATAGCTATTGGCTTGCTAAATTTTTCACAAGATTATGTGGAAACAGTACTACTAACTTGTTCACAGCACTAATTTTTCAACTGTAAAAACAACTGTAGATCACTTCAGGGCAACCTGCAAACAGGGCTTAAAAATAAGAGCGAAAGTAGCTGTAAAGGTACTAGCTGGCCAAATAAAAAGTGTTCATCCACACTGACTGTCCAGTGTAGCCCCAATTGTGAGTGTTTTTTCTTTGGTTGCTACTTTAACCAATCCAATTTGTTCTCCTACAGAAAGTTTTGCATATGTAGTTCCAATTCATAGATGTGACCATAAAGGAATTGATTAAGATAGTATTTTTAATATAACCTGTTACTAGATGGGAGTTAATACTTCATAACAATTTCTCTTCAAATTTGACCTTTTTTGTCTCCTCAAAAAGTCTGCAGTCAGACTGCAGGTTTTGTAAAAGACTGTGCCAGAGGAAATGGTTTAGCAGATTATTTTGCCTGTTTCTGACATTTAGAAAGCAAATTTCAATAGATGTATCAAATGTACCCATCCATAACAACTGGCTACTTCAGCTCCAGTGAGGGCCAGGTTTAACAAGGGCAATTCAGGGAAATAAGTTTAGAGGTCCATCTATTTCTGCAGAGCCTATGAGGAAGCATTTTGGGAACATTCTGAACACTGACAGGATTCTGGATAAAAGCTCATTCATATCTTCAAGAACTCCTTGATTTAAACTTTGTTTCTCCCCACATATCAAAGCATGGAGAGCTCATTTCCTCACTTCCAACAAGAAACATGTTAGGGTAGCTGAAGTGGCTTCTTACCAATAGCCACAATATGTAGCCTCCCACTCAAAAAATGCCATGAATAGAAGAATTGTAAAAAAAATCTCTTAAAACAATTTTTTATTATCCAAGTAACTCAATTTCTTAAGTCATCAACTTCAAGTGAGGAAAGACTGACAATATGTGTGCTCTTCATGTGGGGAGCAAAAGAGTGGGGGAAAGCTGTCCTTTGATTTTGGTTCATATTCAGGGAACAGCCTGGGTTAATAATTTAAAGGTAGGAAGTTAATTTATGCATCCCTGAAATCCTCCTTTTGTGCAGTTTTAGAAAATGCATACATGTGACAGGATATCTCATTGTTCTCAGGATGTGTTATCGTGTATATGTGGAGTAGCTTTAGTGCGATATGAAATGCAAATTTGACTCACTTTGTTCTTGCCACTTTTATGAATATTAAAAATATGGATAAAATAATTGTGAACACTTGGAAAAGGTCTTTAGCTCCTAATTTCAGTGCTATGAAGTTTTCATATTGGTGCAGTAGAAAAAAAAATTGAAAATTTTACCAGCTTATATTGGCATGAATGTGGGAAATTTAATTGAAAATTTGCATTTTGAGTGCACTCTGAGTGGAACCTTATGGTGGCATGAAACCCTAATGCCAATGCCACAACAGCCTCTCAGGCCAAAGCAATATAGTTCATTCATGTTAAATCAAACAAAATGTGGTCATTCAGGTGATTTTAAACCAGCACTAACCTCCTGTGGCACCATATTTGTAATAAAGAAGGGGTTAAAGAAGAGCTTATCCTCAACAGACAAGCCTGTTAGCAACACATGGGGCACCACCAGTGCCACCACTCTACATCCCTCATAACACCAGTCCCTCTTGACCCTCCCTGGTAAGTGCACTGGCTTGATGAGAAGCTTATGTAACAGTTTCCACTCTCACTAGCAGATTCCTGGTAGTAAGGGCGGCTCTGAGGCTGCCACAGTGTGCCTTGCTTAACACTGTCAAGCACTACCTTTGCAAGCTATTTCTGATTGTGGATATACGCCGAGTAGTGCTCCAGAAATTGAAGCTATGTTAAATCAACAGAATAGACTTGTTTAAATTATTGTGGGAGACCAAAAGGCCAAGTCATTACTTTATGCATATGATTCTTTAATGTAAAAATAAAAAACCAGATACTTTGCTTCCCCAGCATTCATTGATGTTATACCTGTGCATTAAGTGCAGACTCCAGTACTTCATATTGCAAGACAAAGAATTATGGTGTAAGTACTAGAACAGACTATTTCTCTGGTCTTTAATTTAATAGCACTGTAGCTGTGAAGCTGTGGACACAGAATCATTGGTCTTATTTGTTTAGATTATTCAAATAAAACATGAGTAATAGTCACAGCTTGGGCTGAAATTCTTCTTTACTTTAACTCTTCTAAAAGCTGGACTCGCTTCAGGAATTAAACTTTTCCTCCATGTGGCGTTTAGGCTGCAGTTATAAAGCTCTTCATCAGCATGTAGTGACTTTGCTCATTTCTTTGACAAAAGGCTGATAATCTGCACTAATGGCTTTGGCTGACTCATATGTTTAGTTCCCAACTGACTTTGACTGGCATGCTGAGGAATATTAGCAATATGGAAACAAAGGTTGATCACGGAAGGAGACGGACAAGCATTCTGGCTGAAATCCTGCATATCTTTACTTTCATTAGAGTTCATCTCTTTCTGAGGTTAGACTGTTTTAATATTACATTCCCTTCTCTGCTAACAGAAATTTTCATGTCCTGGACTGTCATTCCTGCACTTAGAAATTCCTCTTTAGACAGACAGCTCTTTGGATTATGTCTTCTCATATATAAAGTTTCTCCTGTGTGTGAACTGTCTCTTATCCCTAAAGAGGAAGGTACAAAAAGTATGAAAAAAAAAAAAAAAATCTTTATTTTCCTGTGGAAATCATTCACACCCAGTACCTGGAATTATAACCACTTTGCAATTTACCCACTTCACGAGCAAGGAGAGGGCCATATCCAGCTTGGACTGGGTTCTTTATTTGTTTTGGTTTGGGGGTAGTGCTCTCTGGGGTAGTTCAGTTCTGAGCTACTCTTCTACACTGTCTATTTTTCCATATATCAATATAAGAACACATATCCTGACACATATAGATGGTGATAAATTCTGTACAGAAGAAATTGCAAATTGTATAAACCTTTAGGTGACAAATAACAGGATAGGATTGAATAAATAGTGATCTAAGATGCATTTACCCATAAATTCAGAAAGATAAACATTGTCTGAAACTAGGCCAAGCATGTGGACTGTCCTTGAGAAAAAGGATTGAAGGTTGAGGTGTAGGTTGTACTATTAATTTAGATTACTTTAAAATAAAATTTGGCAACCCCCCACCTCAAATATAAAAATTAGAAAATAAATTTAAAGTAAAAATTCATAATTTCAAAGTTTGAAAGCAAAGGTTTTGGCTTCCATGGACAAATAGAAATGCTTTGCAGGGAAAAGTGACAAACATGCAAGTTAGCAAAGGTTTTGAGTTGAAAGAATCTTTCCTGTGCAAAAGTTAAAACTTCTGCTTAAGTTCATCACTTGCATTCAACAAATATGTACCTTCTGTGTCTCAGCAGGATCGCCATAAGCACATGTGGGAAGACTGGTTTTGATTTGTAGAGATGGCATGATATAAATCCTTTGTCATAACCAGGAGAAATGACTATTAGTCAACCTGAATGGAGCTTTTGGACTTTTGCATGACAGAGGCCTCCAAAGCATGCACATTTGGTTATTCCAAACCAACAATCAGGAAAGTCACAATGTGAAATGTTTGTTCCTGTTTAAAAGCCAGTTTCTTGCTGAAGGAAGCGTTATGTTCTTTCACGTACATGAGATTCCAGCAGGTGTTTAAGCTTGACTCTCAATTATTGGCAGGTGATTTTGAAGAACAGTCACCTAATAAAGTAAGAAAACATTAAAGAATTCCCACCTGGAAATACCTATCTATCTTAATAAGATAGCTTTATATAAAGATCTGAACCCTTTTGAGATTAATGAGGTCTGTTTACTTTCCATTTCATTCTGAGCCCCCTCTACTACATGTGTTTAATCAAAAGGCTGAGAATTTCGATATGGGAAACTGAAAAAGAAATTGATAAAATGTAAAAAGTCAGCTATTGTGCTGTATTTGAAGTCTGTCTCTCCCTATCTTTGCCAAGAGCTGATCAGAAAGACTGGAAGACAACTGTTCTCTTTCATTAACAAAAAAAATTAAAAAAGAATGGAAGAAAAGCGCTCTGTACCTCTGTGGCTCCAGAGACAATTAGATAGAGGTACACACAAATATAAAATATGTGTGATGTTACATATAGGTTTGCAGTGGTGCAGTGATATTGTATAGATGGAGACATAAACCTGTCAGTTTGGGTTTTATTGCCAGGAGTGCCAGATGCACTGTCCAGGAACCCAAACATACCAGTCCGTGCCACCAGCCCAAGAGGCCACGTTAGGGCTTTCCTCTGCTCTCATTTGATAGACTCATGTTCCCGCACTGTAAGCGCCATGGCCTCCCTCTGTGAGCTTTTAGCTTTTGATAAAGATGTTATTGTGTGTAACAACATTCATGTTTCTTAAGAGTTCCCATATCGCCTGTAAGAAACTCCTTAGGTGCTGACCTAAAACAGATGCCGTGAGCACTCTTTTTCCTACCCTTTAAACTTTTTAATGGTTTGTGTATTTTAATTTTACCAGTCACTTAGCCTTCTCATTATATCCTGCTTCTCTCCCAGCCGCCTGCAGGGGAGACATGGAGAGATAACCTTCCCTTTTCTCTCTGCCCAAATGCAAAATAAAAGAAAAGCAAAAAAATTTTACATGCCATGGTGTGGCTGTGGACACCACTCTGCTTTGTCAGGATCTGTGAACTCTATTTCAGATGTTGTTCACACTTGTACACAAGAGTTTTGCTCAGGCTGCCTGGCTCTGGTTTGGGAGGTGCAGTGGTCTCTGGTTCTTTGAAGTGGTCACCATTGGAGTGGCCATGAACAAGGCTTGACAGAACAACCTGGGACCCAGAAAGGTGAACGTATAAAGATCTCAGGACAAAGATAAAATGAAGATAGATTCATCTTCACTATAAGACAGTTACAGAAAAGAAATCAAATTATATTGCAGAGAGACTGGAAAGCTGGGAGGCCTGTAGCCTAGATTCCTGACACTATTAAATATTACCCTATGTTTGTACAGTTTTTATCACCTCTCTGCAATGTTTCTGTTCAATCATGGAAAATACAATGAAATAAAAAACACATGTTGGAATCTTAAAAAGCATTCCTGTTTTTTTGAGACTCTCAGCTAAAAGTTGCATTGACAACTGGCTGATAAAGTTTGACATGCCATAGCTCAGTCTTTTTGAGTAACAGAGACTCCATAGGAGTTATTCTCCCATCAGAAGAGAGTATTACACCTACTACAGAAAAGGAGAACAAAACAAAGCTTGTAGACACACTCAAATCCACCACGCCATGAAAATTTTGCTTTGCCTCAGTGACACTTTCTGAGACTGTGGGCAGCAGATTGTGTTTGGATTGTCAAGGAAACAGTCGGGCCATTATTGTTGTTGTTTAATTTTTGGTAGTCGAGGGTTTTTTTTTTCCCCCTCCTAGTCAAAGTATTTAAAAAAAAAAAAAAAAAAAAGGGGGAAAAAAAAAGAAGTTGATTTCTTCAACAAGCAGCTGCAATGACAGATGGCTGATGAATGCACTACCAGCAGTTCCAATGGAACTCGACTCCGTGGGAGTCAGGGCACTGCGCACCTTCCAAAGGGCGCCACGGTAGTCGCTTGGGAAGGGGAGTGAGAGTCGGAATTTCTAACCATGGTGAAAATGTACTGAAGGAAGAGAACATGATGACAAGGGGTGAGAAAGGGAAGGGAGTGATTGAGATCCATCCAGCTGAGTCTTTATCCCCAAGGATGAATTAAGATGAAATAGGGGCCCAGAGCCATAAAAACTTCAGGAATACTTTAAAAATAATGCTCCTCTGCTAAAACATATCATCTTAGCCACATACTTTGCTTTAGTGTTTTTTGATCTTTCTTCCTTAGACCCCAGATAGACTCCTCCTCTCTCTATTCTTTCTATACACTTTTTTTCTCTCTTTCCTGTTCCTTCTTTTCCCATAGCTATCTCTTCCTACCTCATGACTGTGTGTGATTGTGAAGGAAACAGATAGGCTGTTGCTCTTCTCAAAGCTGCTTCCTGATGCCTGCCGGATGTCTCCCATGAGTCTTTCTTAGCACCCAGGGTCTGGCAATCCATGATCAGCCCTGCTGGGTGATCTGTGGTGCAGTGTTCTTCCTTGTAGTGCTCAGACTTGAAAAACTGATTTGCCCTGGCCAGTTATCACCTCTTTGTCCAAAGGTGCCCCATTTAAATGGGTAGTCAGCAAAATTTATGACCTTCTATTGGGAGTCCTATGTCAGGTGTGAAAATCTATCCTCCTAATGCCTTTGAGTTTTAGCACATTGTGGGGGCAGAAACGACAAGGAAGGAACACAAGTCACACTCTCTGGAAGGAATTTGCAGACAAAAGTGAGGAGTCAGTTTCCTGCATCATGCAGAATGTTGTAACCTGCATAACCCTCAGCCTCTTATGGTCCCCAAGACAGTGCAGTTCCCCCTTTCTTCACCTCCCTGTGTGAGGTGAGAAGAAAAGAACTGGTGCCAGCTGGAAAAGCAGTGGGGGTTTGCAACAGGGCAGTGAGTAAACGAGGAACAAAACTCCTCGAGCAGTAAATGTACTGTGTAAACATAAACAATAGCAACAAGCAAGACACGTATTCCAAATCCGTCTCCAGTGAGAATCAATTATGTTATATCCGATGAATCAGGGGAGGGGGCTGGTGAGAGAGAATGGGGGCCTATTATTATTTTAAAGTCAAGTCAACCAGCCAAGTCTGCAAACAAAAGCATTTTCTGTCTTTTTCTCTCTGTCTTGTTGATGGCCTCCCCTTGTCTCTCTTCCTTGGCATATTTCCTGCAGTTCCCCCACCCAGCAGTAGTTATATACATCTGAATAACACTGCAATTCAAACACCAAAAGAATTGTTTTCCTAGGGTTTCTAAATGTCTTTTCTATTTTCTCGTATTCATAATCCTGGCATAAGCAGTGCTTATCAAGGGGAGTTCTACATCAGAAAACTCAAGCATGAGACTATCCTACATGTGTGTGTGTGCTCACACGTACAGGAACACATGTGACCAAGAAGGCAAGAAAATACTGCTACAGATCATTAATGAAATAATGATATGTACTTCTTTTATACCTGTGTTTGTAAAAAGAAAGGAGAGGTTTTATTCTTGAATCTGCACATCGCTAACTAGTACTAACACACACACAGAGGTTTTTTTTCTGTATCCCCAAAATCACAAAATGCGAAATGAAAAGGGGAGGAGGAGAAAGAGAGAATTGCTGGATATGATTGTCTCTTAGGGTGTTCTCTAATAATAAGAAAGGAGCTCCACTTTGAACTCTTGATTCTTTGCCAGAGAACAAAAACCTTAAAGCATTTTGCTACCTTTAATTGTATTACTCTTCTAGTAATCAATAAAGATAAAAAAAGATCATTCTATGTACAATATGAAATCACACAGTGTCTGACTATGTGGAGATAGATTCCACTTATCTGTCTCTAGGGGTAGCTTCTCTTGTAGGAGAAAACTCAATTTTTATTTGGATTTTAAAAATGTTTCAAATTATTCAGTCAATGCTACATGCATATTTAAAGATTTATTACCAAATATTCTCATCTTGATGTACTGGATCTATGCACCGAATTCCCACTAATGTTAATGGAATTGCATCTGTAAATCCCTGCACATCAAAGCCAGACAGTACCCACAAGTATTGCAAATACATAGGTAGCTGGATAAATAGCACAAAGATTAACCACCTCTGGCATTACTGTTTTTTATTTCTTTATGTAAACATTGGTCTCATCTTTCTAAAGACTCAAGAGGAGATGTAAGAGACTGAATGCATCTGGGCTAACATCCCCCACACTTCAGCATGGGTGTTGAAGGGAGACACCTGAATGCTGAGTGGTGGCACCCACTCTGAAGGAGAGAGGGGGAAAGGTGCCTCCACAGCGTGACTCAGATTTTAGGTGGGCTGAGTCATCCCCACAGGTACCTGTTTCTCTCCACTGACTGTTAACTGGGGGTGTATAAAGAGATGGTAATTTGAGCACCTGAAAGGAGATAGGTCACATCAGGCCTTAAAGTATTAAACCCCGTTTCCAGCCCTCTGGTGTGGGGTGATGTGAGTGCTCCTGCTCAGGAAACAGGCTGCTCACCCCATGCTGGGGTGCCTATTAGCCCTCTGTGTTAAAGGTGTGAGGAGAGATGGAGAAAGGCCAACCATCCCATCTCTCTCATTTGCACCAATATTAAAAGCCCCACATTCATATAGTAAAGCCAAGATTTTCAAACGTGGGTTCCTAGCATTTAAACCTTAAATCCCTACATGGAATTCATAAAAAGCAGCTTGGATTTCACTGCTCCAGAACTTGGTTTTGGGTTAATTATCTAACCTTAGGCATCTGTGCTTTGTAACTTTTGGATCATGTTTTAAAATTAAGAGAAAACTGTTGTATTGTTATTATTAATAATATTATTAATAGCTATATTAATTTAAATGTCAACATATATGCCAATATTAACTGTAATTAAAGTAAATTAAGTATACTAACAACAAAGTTATATACAACTTTGCTTACCATGTTGGAATTCAAAGTAAACAAATACATGTTTTAGAGTGAAAAAAGGATGAGGTAGAAAAAATAATAACCATGGGGCCAATAACTGTATTAATTGTCAGAAGAGAATACAGCTGCAATAAAATCAAAAGGAGTGTGTACACTGAAAGATGAGTGGGATGATTAGAGCACAGACAGGCTAATAAATGTTAATTAACAATACCTTTCTGAAACTTCCATTTCTTATCCCTAGATTCACAAGTGCCTTACAAAGGAAGCATCATTAGCTCTATTAAGCGGAGGAAGGAGGAAGAGGCGTAGAGTAATGAAGTACAGTGGCCAGCATCACCCAAGGGTACGGCTGCACAAACAAGTTACAGCAAGTTAAATTAGAGGATATATTAACCGAGTCAGATGCTCTGCTCTAACTTCCTATTTGTCTGCTCTTCACCTGCAGAAAATGAAACTCATCTTACCTCAGGTCTAATGAAAAGACTAAGCCTCTTCTCCAGTTGCCGGAGGGAAAAAGTGAGTACCTAATACGTGAAACCACACTGGCTAACTTGCTCTAATGCCACCTTCATCAAAAACCTGGCTAGTCTGTGAGATGGCAGCGATAATTTTGTGAGGTTCTGCTAACATTGGGATGAGCGTGGTATATAAATGGAAAGGGTTGACGGGAAAGGAAGGTTCCGGGGGTGAGATACATCGTGTAGTTCAGCACAGAAAAGTCAAAATCTGTTGCAGATCTGCGATGTGACAGTAGGGTTCCAGGAAAAGCAGGTGGTGTGGGAACGCAGCTCCCCATTAGGGCAGGGCTCAAAGAGAAGGGGATCAGTCATAGCCAGAGCCTTTATTACTTAAGGCTTTAAAATCTGAAAGGGCCAACTTAAAATCAACCTGCTACTTTGGAGGCTGGCAGCGTGGTGTAATGTGCTCCTGCTGGCTCACGGGGCTGAGCACACGTGCTGCCGTGCTTGGAGTGAGCAGTGCTGAGCAGCCTGGCTCTAAGCTCCACTAAGAGGGTATTACAATAATTGAGCTTGCTGGTAGCAAGGTCTGCGCTGCTATATTTGTGATAGGCATGGGATAAACTGAGCACGCAGCCGGTGCCTGTAGCAGAACTGGAGGAGGGGGGAAAAGATCCTCTTTGACACCAGGGCTGGAAACCTGGCAACTTAAGCAATGGCAAAACTCCATTAACTTCAGCTTGAGCCTGTGTTTGCCAGGTACTTTTCATGGAACACAGTGTCCTAACGCAGTACCAGCACACACCCAGCCCATGGCCTCTGAAACACAATTCTTCAAAATGCAGGGCAACATAATAGAAACAATTCCAACTAGTGCCATCACCCAACACATGCTTTTACCAACTCAGAGAAGAAATGTCTCCAGCTGCAGAACATCCCTCTCCTCCTCTATGGCTGAAATAGAAATCAGGATAATGATGGCATCGGATTCTATATAAATTTTATTAAGATATTCAGTCTTTATTTTATTGTTCATCTGTTTTGATCTGTCCCAACTTACTGCCTTTCTCACATTGTAAAATCTGGGAGAAGATCTGGCATAGACAACATTTTCCCACATGCATTTTCCGGTGGCTCATTCTTATTTTGAAAACCCTCTTCATCTGAAATCCCAAATCCTTTGTCCCAATCACAGTTAATAACATGAAGTTTGAGTCAGACAAATCTTCACTTTTTAGTGCTCTCCTATGAGTCTCACATTCTTCCATGTTCCAAATCAGGCAAATGCCTAAACTTTCATTTGACTGTGGAAACTGCACGGGCACTGTCTCTCCAGGCCCATTTGCTCTCCCTGATCCTCCTGACTTTGTTTCAGTTGTTTTCTGTTGGGAACTTGATGCAGTAAGTACATTTAGGGAAATCTAAAGGGTTTTGGTTGCTCAGAGGAAAGCAGTTCAAGGGTTATTCCAGGGCAATGCTATCCTGAAGGAGCTGCGTAGGCAGTTTCTCCCCACTAAAGCACAATGGCCTCCTGGGTTTTCTCTTGCAGTGGGGTCTCTGAACAGTCAGTGTGAGAGCCAGGCGCTTCCAGCGCCCCGTCAGAGTGTTGGAGACCTGTTGTGCTCTTTGCCAATGCCCACTGTGCTGCTGAAAAGCCCTGGCAAGATTCTCTGCTAACAGATTAGCATTAGGTCATGAAACCAGGGGCCCATATACCTCTTGTGGCTTAAACTAGGCACTCATGGGCTTTGGTCTTGCTAAGCTTAGGTGGTAGCGAGCAAGGGATTTGAAGATCAAAAGTTGAGTGTTAGACAGGATTTAGGTATGCAAGTCTTCTCTGGATTGAGCCCTTTGTCTAACCTTTTTGGCTAACATCATTTACTGCTCAAGAATAGACATCCTGAAATTCTGTGGTCTGCCGTGTCAGCCACAAATTAGTGATAGTAAATGCATGGAAAGAAATTATCCATGAATGAGTATATTATGTAAAGAATCTTGTGTGTATATGTGTGTGTTTGTGCACCTTGAGCAAAGTGAATGCTTTTTGCACAAATGGAAAAGCATTTTTTAAAAACGAATGTGTGATATTCTCTGTGAAGTCTACAGTCATAACAGGAAATCATGCATTTTCTGCAGAAAGATTTTATTTAAAAAAGCAGAGTGCATCTCATTGACCTACATTCAGCTTCCCCAGCATACACTGTACCTGCAGAACTTTTCTGCAGAGATACATTGTAGATACAGATCAAAGGGAAATGCTGGTGTCAGAATTGTCTAAATGTCCCTTTTTGGGCCTGAAATCCTAGATCATTGCCATGCATTTGCACTGACTTTGTAACTTTAATCAACCTGTAAACTGTTCCTTGGACTGCTGTCTTTAAAAGCCAGGTAGGCTGTTCCTGGGGATAATGAATGTCTGTATCTATAGAGCAGACAAACGAAGGTCTCTCTTGCCTCAGAATGAAAATACCTATATTCAAAGAGCTACCTAGGATACATTGCAGTCTATAAAAGTAGCAAAATAAAGTTAGCATCTCTGTTAAAAGAACTATAATCCAAACGAAGCTAGATTCATCCTGTTCAACATATACTCTAATTGCTTTGCAGAACATTTGGTCCTCTCTTTAGAAAAGGCCGTGGGGGTGCTAAACATCGCCTATCAGGGTGCTGAGTTTTATTACATGCACATCTGCCTATTCTGACTTAGCCTGAGACCTGCCAACTCATTTCTCGCACACCCACTGTAATGGGCCTGGATTCACAAATGTGTCTGTGGGTGTATGGGGAGCTGTAGAGCGAGAGAAGGCAACTGCAGGGGTTAACACTGACCGCTGCCGTGCTGAGCTTGTAGGCACCATTCTGCCTGGCAAGGGTCACACAGGGGCATGGTCCAGCTCTCTTATCCAGTGCCTAACTGGGTATTTAAGAAATGAAGCTGACAAAGGAAAAGAGCAAAGAGAGGAAGGACCCTTTAGAAAAAAAGAAGTGTGTAAAACACAAGATATCTACAGACCCACTTGGTGTCTCTCTCCCTGTTGTGCAATCAGGTAGTTGTAGACTATAGCTTTTATTTTTGTTTGTAGTGCAAACACTGTATAAATAAATATTCTCTGTAAGATTGTCTTTTACTATGAGACAACTTCAATAATTTGGACACTGGTGATGTTTTCAATTATTATACACTAAAACTACTAAAGAAACAAGACAGCCACATAAAATTTCTATTAATAAAAAGCATTCACTGAGATGGAATATATTGTCATATAGTCTCTGTTTTTAATGCTTTNTTTTTGGGAGGTTTTTGGGTGTTTTGGGGGTTTTTTGGAGTTTTTTTGGGGGAGTTTTGTTTGTTTTTGATTTTTTTTTTTTTTTTTTTTTTGGTTGGTTGGTTTTTTTATTCATTCTCAAAAAATTAGAATGGTAGATGAAAAAAATAGTTACAAAATATCTTCTTACTCTAAAAGTTAATAATTCAGCCTTTATAAAAAATTGTTTAAACATAGAATATTTAGGGGAAGTGTATGTCTCATAAAAGTATAATTGGGAAATGACTGTGTATCACAAAATATTACCATTTCCAATGAGCTGTACTTGATACCAAGTCTGCACAACTGTGAGCCTCTGGAGTGCAAAAATTAACTGCTCTGAAAGTATCTTGCAGCTTACTCTTAGAACAAATTCTGTTACTTCAGTGTTGTGTCCCTGTCCTTCCATTCTCATAGGCTTAGAAAATTTCCAAGGTCTTTCATTAACCCTTAACCCCTCCCCAGAATCATAATATCTTTATTTTTTGTGATAATTGTGTGTTAAATGTTTAAGTAAAATGGCATTGATAGTTCTCTTTCTACACTGAGTACTACAAATTTCTCCTCCTTGCCCCTAAATGGTGGTTCAAGGCATCCTGAATTTCTCCTGTTTTCCTGATGTCTAGTCACAAGACAGATTTTAATCTCATGAATTCAGCTTTCATTGGACCTAATCATCAGCCTCTTTCTCAAAGACAAGTAGGAAACTTCTGCTGGAACAGGATACCTTTCATGAGATCTCCTTGGGTCACATTGGCTAGAGACCATACCTTTTATGACCTTTACACAGTCACTTGTTAGTTACCTGGTATGAACACTAGATCACAGGATCTGTGCTACCTCAACCAAAGGTAAACCAATTCACTTGTTGGACATCCACGTCATTAATGCATCATATATGAATGGCACAAACACATCCAGGTGACCCAAGGAACCTGCATTTACTTTGGTGAGCATAAAGGAAATTATCCATCCTTGGACAACTCCATGTACTTGATTGGTACTGAATAAGCCTAAAATCAGGCACCAAAAATTTGTTTTATGTTAAAAAGGGAGTGGGAAGGACACGGTTCCAGAAAATAGGTGAGTGGGAGGAAAATATAAGTACTAACAGGGGCTTTTTTTGGGAAGTAGTTAAGGAAGAAAAATTGGATAAGAGAACTAGGCAAAGATTTTTCAAAGAGAGAGTGAAGTCAGGAAGGGAATATTGTATCTTGAAAAAGACCTGAAGGCTTCCAAAGAGAACACATTTATTAACTTGTATGACCATCCTCAAGCATTAGAAAACACGACAATGAGAAATCAGGCTGTATGAAATTAGAGACTGCTTTAAAGATTGTTCAGACCACATTAATATCAGGTAAAATGCTTCAAACAGAGTCTTATCNGGGGGGGGGCGCTGAGAGGCCAGACCTCCACTCCAAATCTAATAAATTGTTGTCTCTTGTCCACAGATTGTGTTGCAGTAACTTGTAATTATTTTATCATCAGATGTTTTAAAAAATCTTGCTTTTGGCCACTGACTAATTAAAGGAAAATGGCCATTCCAAAGATGGTTGAAGGCAATAGAATATACAAAGTGATTTAAAGGGAATATGGATGACATAGAGAATAAGAATTTGGCTGCTAGGAGTCAAATTCTCTTGTTTTGGTGTATTTTGTGAGTGGTATATTTTGAGAATTAGAGCGCTGTCAATATGTGCTATAAAACCGCATGTCCTTTAAGAGGATAATGCTCCACTAGACCTTTTGCCACGAATTATTCTATATAATTGGACCTAAGATCACAAAGAGTCCACTTTTACAAGATAAATTGAAAATTAATGAACAAATAATATAGTAATTACCAAATCTTTATTATTTGAAGAATATACACACTAAGGGGTCTATTTCTTCCTCAATGAGCATGTGTAACCCCCATTAATTTTAATGGGAGTTAAGCGTGCACATCAAAGGAAGAATTAACTCATGACTTTAAAACTGACTACTAAGATTAAGACCTGCACTTTTGGCTTTGAGTTGAAAATGTGGCATATCTTTTGATATTTATCTCTTTTTAATTGTGTATTTGTAGCTGAACCAATTTGCAAATCATTGTTATCCCTATCAGTACAAGGCAAAGATAAATTGCATTATATACCCTACTTCTTGGACTCCTTGATGTTCTTTTCTGATTAAATTGAACTGTACCAGCAGTATCATAATTAATAATCTATGCTGATCAAGTTGGCAGTGCTAAGGCTGTTTGGTATCTGATGGCAATGAAAAATTGTTGAAGCAAGGTGTGTCATTTGTTGTTTTTTTCACTAATGTGAGAAATTTACAATTAATAATACTGAGTCATGGAGATTTTCAGATAATGTGAACCCTGCAGTTAAGGTCTGGATGATGTAAAAAACATCCAATTTAAAAATATTTCTGAGGCAATTCATGAACTATGATGTTAAGCATATTTAAAATGGATTTTACTCCTTAGAATGAGATTATAAAATTCTCAGATGGAAACTTTCAGTCCCCAGTGAATTGGTACCAGTTGTTCTTTCTACCTCTCATCTCAGGGAAAGGATATTTTCTTGTGCCCTTCTATGGTTGTCCATTAATTAATAATAGTGAAATGGCTTCTGCAATTGTGCATAGTCTTCTTCGTATCAATCCAGGTATTGCTCCCCATCTTAGAGCAGGAATTAAAAATATTCTAAAGTGTAAACCAACATGGATTAAATGCATACAGATAAAGAACTTCTAATTTACTTTTTAAAAAACAGGAAGTCAAAGTCTTTGCTTTTTCAAATGAATTATCTTGTTATTTTTTTACACTGAAACGTAGCACTATATAAGTGGCGAAAAGCTCAGAAACATGACTAACAAGAAGGTGACTATTGTGATCTGAATGTCGGAGTTGAAGAAACTGCAAAAAATAATAAAAGAAGGAGCAGAAAAAAAAAATTCTTTGCCTTTTATGTGGACAGTGTTTCTTGTTATATTTAGAAAACTTGCCCTAGTAGGAGATTGCAATATAGGTGTTTCATATTCTGTCTGTTTCTCCTTACACTATTACAAAGTAGAATATTTTTCCATTTGTTCGGCTGTGTGAATGTACAACTGAAGGAGTGCGCTCACAAAAATATTTATCCACAAAGGTATGGCTACTGAATAGACCTTTTAAATTTCTGTTTATTTTGTTCATCTGTTCATTTAATTTTAAATGTTTCAAACAGTTGCAGCTTGTAGCTGCCATTTGCACTGCCTCAGTTTAGTCCCATTTCAAGCTGGAGAGTGAGATTAGGAGAAGGAAGTCCTAGGTCTCAGTAGTGGAAATCAGTCAAAATAATTTAAATCCTATCAACTTTATTTTCTCAACAGTAACTAATTATAGAAGGTTCCTCCACATTTCTGTGCATACTCTAAGATACCACAATGGGCAATATTTGCAAAATCTTCAAACTGAAATGGGGCGCTCAGTATCATTAGTCAGTTATTACAATGCTAAGAGAGGTCTTGCTGTCCTCTCATTATAGAAGTTACATTTGAGATAAGGGAGCTTCACTGTTTTGCTACATCTGTGAATCAGAGAACTTAGAATCTGATCAAAAAGAGAGTGTTCTGAGTGACATCTCTAGCAACTTTTGAATAGTGAGTAATGTGAAAAAGGTTCAGCAAGGAGACTATTTCCTTGAGAGAAAAAATAATTATGAACTATCAAAATGATGATTAGATGAAACAACTTGAAGAAAAAGATCATAAAAGGGTATCTGGAGAAACTGAAGTATATTAATAATTTTGAAACAGGTGCTTGAAGATGTATGGTAGTTGTGCTTGTATATTCAGTCAAGATAAAGTTTCAGAAGAGAAACACTAAACCTGTGGAGGGTCACTCATCTAATTAAGGAGATGGAGCTGAAAATGAATTAAGAGATGCTAATCGAGCTTTTCTGTTAAACTTTCCGAAGAAAAGGCTAAAGAGGGAATCCAGCTAGAGCACACAGGCAGCTCAGATGCAGCTAAAGGGAAGACAAGATTAAGTGAGTTTTTTCTTAGACGTACAGCAAAAGGATGAGAGACTTAAGAGTAAGGGAAAACTCAATTGAATATATAGAAAAGTTTTCACAAGAAAAGTGGTTAAACACTGGGACCGTATCTAAGATAGGCTATCTATACAGCTTTCCACTTACTAAATAAATTTATATTTCCAGAAAAAATTTCAAGATGAAGAAACTTTTTTTTTTTAAACATTCAGAAAGAAGCTTGTGAATTATCATCCTGTGCACTGTTGAAGCCATACATTGTAAGTGCATTAAGTGCACTGGTGAAGACATTACCCATGAAATCTATGATCTTTAGAATAAGAAAGTTATATATAAAAGCAAGAAAATATAACTTAGAAAGACCTCTTCAAAAATACTATCTTATACTTAATTGACTTCTACATGGTTGCTTATGCAAAATTAATAATCATAAATATTACTTTTCAATGGAGATGAGAGTATTAATAAGTTGTTTTGGTTTTTTTTCCCACCTAAATGTCATTAGTATTTAATAAGAATAGCTTTAAAATCCTAGTGATTGTTAAAGGAAAAGAGTGTGTTGTATTGGAAAGCAGAAGTGATTCCTTGCTATGTTTTTTATTGGCTTACAATTCAAATAACCATTTGCTGAGAACAGTATCCAGTGCCTGGTATTTTTTATTTGAAGGTCTGGATGAATTAATACCCAATTAGAATATTTGCTTCCAAAAAATCTTGGGGTCATTTTATTATATTTACAGTTCTGACTGCCTCTGAATTGAAAGGATGGATTGAATTTTTTATGGTAAAAAGAGCCCCAAAATTCATTTGAATTTCCAAACTGGGTCCCTCTGGTCTTCAGATAATGACCTGAGTTTCTGAAGAAAAGCCATAAAGGCTTCAAAACACCAATCCTAAGAATTTGCCTATCAAATGACTTGATTTAGTGCCACTGTAATCATTTGGCTCTTTGCCATTGTCTTCATTAGGCTCACTATCGTGACCTGAAAGGTTTTTACCATCAGCAGGAGAAAATGATACTTAGGAAACCCTCAACTTTTTTCAGCTGTGCTGTGGTTTTTTTACAGTACCAGCTTTCTCTTTTTCCAAGCAGTTTGCATTTTGGGGTCTGACACAGCAAGTGTGCCATAGCAAGAGTACACTACACAAATATCACGGAAAGCACAGGGAGAAAAGCTTTAAATAAACTTCCCCTGCTTGTCTGAGCCAGACAGTTCTTTATTAATGACACTGTCAAAGTTTGCATTGTGCTCACATTAGAAGGGGAAGCTTCATTCTCACAAAACCAATAAAAGTTGATTACATACATATGAAATCTATGGATTGGAGGCAGGATTCTTGGATCCTTTACAAAGGAAGTGTCATGTTTCATCTTCTGTAGGGGAATGTATGGGAATGCATATGTGAAGCCACAGAACTCCACATAGTCCCTTTCAGTAAAGATCATACAAACAGAACCAAATTTTCTTTAAAGCACAACTATAGGTTTATAACTACAAGGGGAAAAAATATCCCTTTTTTCTTCTTTCTCATCTTCGATGCCACCCGAAGGCTGTCAAGAGAAATTAATGATTTTGATCAAGAGACAAAACATGGTAGATATTCCTAGTTAATAATAATACAACAATAAATTACATTAGTGAAAGCAACTTGAAATGGGATTTTGAGAAGAGAGCGATGATGCCAGACCTGTGACTGAAGGGCCAAATATTCTGTTGGGACCAGTTAACCATAAAAATAAAAAGTCAGATTTTCAAAGGCAAATATTATGCTAGATTTTGTAGAAAATACAGGAAATGTGATTCATGGTAGCATAGGTGTAAGAAACAATATAATTTTCAGTTGAAATATGTAGTTCAGTTGAAATATAAAGCTTTGTGAAAGAAGATGAATGTACAAGCATGTAGAGTTGCATGAAAACAAAAGTGTAGAAATCCCAATAAATCAGTGTTCTCAAACCAAAGCATTTCTGTTCTTTAAAGTGTCATTTCAGAAAAGATTTTTTATTTTCTCTGTCACAATCCATCACACAATTATAATATAAAAATGTAAAAAAATTAACTGATTTGACCAAGCTGACATAATTTGTCCTTCTTGGAGTTTTGGAAGTCTGCAAGATTTTGCAGTTTGAATGATATCCAGATTCTCAGAATCTTTCCCAAGAAAGAAATGCCATTCTTTTTATATTTGAAATTCTCTATTTAAACCACTTCTGGTTGACTAAAAAGATGCAGAGCCCTTTGAACTTATTCAAATGTTCTGTTCCAGGATATGTTTCCTAAGTAGACATCCTTGGCAAATACATTTTTATTACTACAGTAGCTCAGATTATCTCTGTGACATAACATTTTCCCATGTATTCCCATCACCTTCATCCAACTCCTTTTTTAAAATGAAGCTAACTCTAAAGGTAGCCGAAGAACCCCAGTGAAAGAAGAGAGGAGCACCACTGGGTAGGTTTAAGACATAAAGTCAAACAAAATAGCCTTTCATAATGATAGGACAGGATTTGGCATAGGCAATGTGTAATCACCAAAGCCATAGCATGAATCAGATTCCAGAGGTTAAAGGAAAACACCTGACATTATGAAATGTGTGATGAAATATTCTTCACATAATCATGTATTTCAGAAAGATAGTCAGCTTGATTGTTACATTACCTAAATTGAAGATAAAAGATGAAATATATATAATATTATTATAGGTCTGGTAAATTACTATAGGGCCACCTTACCTTAATTGAATCTAATGGTTTGGGAATTTCCCCCGTTAACTGGATGGGATGGAGCACCTGGTCTTTAAGCAGTCAGACCGTTGGATTGATGGCAGACTGCATGCAGGAAGAGGACAAGGCCTCCTTTGTCCCTGAAGTTGTGAGCTGCTGGTGCTCTTCATCAGTTACTGGAAATGGAGTGACACATGTCCAGTAGTTCCAATCTATCTCCAAGGGCTGCAGCAGACCCCTCTAGGATGACCTAAGGCACTCAAGATATTTAGATTTTCTTACGGTGACTGTTCATATTTTCTTTCTTGCTCTCTTTTTCTTGTGTGAGATGTATGGAAATGACTCCAATATCAAGACTGGGGAAAGCCATGGACAATACCCAGGCTTTTAATACAGTAGAGGGACAGTTCCTGGGCATTTTTTGCACTATATAATTGTAAGCTGCATATGCTACCCTCAACCTCCATACCTTACAAGTATTCAATCTGATAAATATTATACAAATAAATATAAATTTTGTGTGGATCCAAGTTCTCAAATGCAGAACTGAGTCATATGTTTAAGTGTTCAAATGGGCTTCTGGCTGTGTGAAGGAGTTTTGCACCAATCTGGAAGCTCATTGTGAAGCAACAAGTCTGTTCTGCTCCTGGGGAAATGAAAATCATCACATGGAGACATACACATCCTTGTTTGAAAAATAAACCTTGAGAAACTTTAATCTGTAGTTTCTAGAAATTTGGTAATACTAGGTTGCATCTAGTCAGAGTTATTTATAGCAAATGGTACTTCTTTGGAATACTTTCTTTTCACATTGTTTTTAAAGGATTTCTCCTTTTCTTGAAAAGGTACAGTTCTGAAGTTCAGGCCATCAAAGCAAAAAGTTCAAACATCACTACGAAATATGTTTGATGATAAAATGTTAAATGTTCCATAATAAAGGCACAAAAATAATTATATAACTCTTTAGGTTAAACACGACCCACTTAAACAAATAGCTGGAACTAAAAAAGACAGTCTGTAAAATCAGTGTATTTATTCCCAGTGCTCTGAATGACATATGTTTAAATTGATCTCACAATCAACTCATATCTGCTTCAGCACAGTCATCTGATACCTATTTAAATGAATCTCATCTAAGAGGTGCAAGATCACTCCTGGGTGAAAATTCAATGGCACAGTGGGATGTATGCTAATACAACTGAACTCAGGGACAAATTCTTGCTGATTCTGATTTAAATGGGAATAGAAATTTGTTGTCTCCCTAAAATGAGAAAGATCAAACTTTGAAAGAGGAAGCAATCTGCTGAGATCTGCATGCTCCTTGATTTAAAATAAAATCCTTGATTTTCAAGATCCCTTTTAAACAAGATCTGACATTAGACTAGGGGACTATATGGACAGTAATCCCAAGTAATTTTTTCAAGGGAGAAAGAATGAAGAAAAGAGATAAACAATGAGGGAGCAGAGGGAATTTTGACTTAATTGGATATTTAAAATATAATTAAAATATATTAAAATATGATCAAATAATTCCATATATGTAAATATAAAGTATCGAGCAAGCTGTATATATTGGCCCTGTTTCAAGGGCACATTCCTGTTCATTAATGTGCATAAGCTTCTGCTTAAGCGCTATTTCTTAGACGGAATGGTCTTAAGTTCTTATTTAAGTGCTCTCTTGAAACAGGTGCATACAACTCAGTGCCATTTTCACTCAGACACTCTGCCTTTGCTCACTACAGTGACCTCTTCCATCCTGACTCCAGTGCAACAAAGTCTTCCAGGTAGAAACCATGACTCTACGTTTATTGATAGAGTACATTTTTGCCAGCTCTAAGTCCTGAATGGGGTTTTCTGGATTTTCTGGTGTTTCTTAGCTGAGCTGTTAATAGTAGTAATACAAATAACAGTTAATAAATCAATCTGTTTCTTCCAGGAATTTTGCTAGGAGGCATTAACCCCTTCTCACCATTTCCCAGGCCACACCCCTGCACTCTTTACAATGAGTGCAGCATATTTTTTATTTCTTCAACTGGCATTTGCAATCTGTCCTGACATAATTTACACATTTACACATTTTACAGAGCAAAGCACAGTCATGCAATTTAATTCCAAAAAACATAAGCATAGGAGACTCGGCACACTCGATTAGCAAAGCATATGATCGAGTTTTGCCAGTATGATATCAAAGGCACACGTTTGATTTGAATTTGTGTCAAAATGTACCTGCTGCTCTTCATTTCAAAACAGACATGTGCTGATGTGTTAGCCCATATTCACACACAGGGGGCTTTTATATGCTGCAAACTGCACGTGTAGACCAGTGTCCTTTACAAATGCACTTTCTTTCCCTTCCTTTTCTCTTATCTTAAGGCAGCTGGTCTTCACATCCTTAGGGAGAGGGAAGGCCTGTCGCTGCCTGAGAGACAGAGCCAGGGAAAGCAAGAAATCACTATTCAACCTAATGAAATAAAGTTCTGACCCAGATAAAGTCATCTGGGTTCTTCCACTGATCATTGCCCTATTGAGCCACCATTCCAGTTCTATTATTTCTTTTAAATAGGGATTTAATGCTCATGAATGGAAGGTGAATGCTTGAAAATGAAAGGTGATCAGTGCAGTAAAAGACAAATCAATACAGAACCAAAGTGCTCTACTTATCCACAGGGCAAACTAAAGTGAAAGGAAATGTCTTCGAGACCCTCTCAAGCAGTTGTACTAATAGAAATGATGATTAAATTTCCATATTATTACCCTTGGACTTAAAAAAAAAATCAGTGATTAAACACTTACTAGAAAAGGAATTGGCAGCTACCTGAGCATTTTGTTGTTCACTTTCCTTTAGCTTCATTTAAAGGAAATTTATTTGATTGAGTTTTGTGAATTTTTGATTAATAAAGATTGATAGCTGCAAAGAGCAGTCTTAGAAGGACCATAACAAAATTTCTCCTGCAATTTGTTTAAAGTTCAGTTTCTAGGAATGCAGGGAATTGAGTACTTTGCTTGGGTTCTGGTTCACATAATTATAAATTAGTATATTTGGAACAATAGCTAGAAAGTTAGTTTGTTCAGCGGGTGCGAAATGGGCTTTTTTTACCTCTAAATGTGATTAATATTGGGGGCTGCAAATAACATGATAGCAAGAGAAGAGCTCATGTTCACAGGTAAAATATTTTTCAATCTCGTGGAAATTGCAAAAAATGAAAATAGAATTTGGGCCAGGAACTTTCTGTGCTAATCTGGGACTGACATTTGGGGGTGTTGGTGTCAAGAGATTTTGGTTTTGGGTCATTCTCAGCAGTAGATGAAACAATAAAGGACTCACTTTCTTTGATCCTCCAGCAAACCCTGATTGGCTGGGAGCAGGGAGAGACAGTTAACTTCACAAAGTCAATAAATGTGGCCATCTGGGAGAATGCAAATTTAGACAAATGTGATATATGTGGGATGACACTTTTTCCTTAGAACATGCCACACCATAAAAGCATTAAAAATACATTCGTATGACCCAGAGCATTTGATTAAAGCCTTTAATATGCAATAAATTCAGCCCCAAGCAAACTAAACGGGACAACATGTACAAATTCCAGACTCAGATTCATTCAGGTTCAGTTTTCTGCCTCCTCAGCTTCTTCTCTTCAGGCATCTCAGTCTGTACTTCTTTTCAATTCATCTGAGAGGAGTGTGTGTAAAAAACTTGTAATTCATTGTGCCAAAACTCCTTCTTTATGTGGAAAACTGTTTTTCCTCTTTCAGCTCTTTACATTTCATCCTTTTGAGCTACTGGCTTGAGAAAAAGTTAACTGTCTTTGCACATGGGTAACTTCTCCTTGGGAGGACTCCCAGTATGTCTAAAATGAGTGAGGCTGGCCTGATCAGGACTTGATCCCCATCGCTGCTGGTAAGAATACTTCATGTCCAGCAGCATGTCCTTCCCCAGCTGCAGGAACATCACTGGGGCTCAGCTAGTTCCCAGGCAGGAAGAAATCCAAAGCTGCTCACTGTTCTTGCCCAAGTAGGACCACATGCCATGCTGCTAACCCCTAGATTGCTGCCTGCAAAGCAATATTTATCTGTCAATGTGTGTATAGATCTTTTGATTATTCAGACTCTTTTGGCATGATATAAATTGCAACGTTTCCATAGACTGGACTGCCTCTTGAACATGCTCACTCAATCCAGAGACCTTACTAAAAGTCTGCTTTAAAGCAGTGAGTGAACTAACCTGATCTGAAACAGTAGCTGTCCTTTTTGTGGTGGCTGAATACCTACATTGTCTGTTCCATGGTAGGAATATGGGTAAAACCAGGGATTGCCTTTTCCCTACAAGGTCTGGGCAGATTGTATGCTATGATATGCTCCTTATATAAATCCTACTGCACCCAAGACAGGATAGAAGCTGAAAAAAACCCATGTGTGTGAGCAATATAGCTGCAACACACCACCTCCTGGAGATACAGCTGATGTGGTGCAGTTCCTTTAGCACTTCTTTTTATGCAGAAATTGAAAGCTCACCCCAACCTTACTTAAAGATTTTTCTTTTTTTTTTTTTTAAGAGGAGACAGATTAGTTCTACTTTAAACAAACACAGAGGACTTAACTGCTTTCATTTTTTTGGTGAAATGTTGTTTTTGACTATTTGCATAGAACAAAATAATTGAAGGGATGAACTTGCAGCCTTTATTTTATATAGCAGTTGTGAAACTAGCGGCAGGATTAAAACTTGCCTAACTAAACCTTTTATGTGATAGGAGATATAAGAAAACAGACAAAGAGTCCTGAAATGTGGATCAAGATTGCTGCAGAAGAAAAGCTGTAGTTACTTAAAGCTACTTGTTTCTTCCAAAACAAACCACAGCTCTGTATGCTTGGTCCTTAGATGGTGTAACCTGTCATGGCGCCTGCACGACCTGCCAACACTAAAACATTTCCTGTCGCCCACTGAACAGTCCTGGCTCTGCAGTAGGTGACCAGGCTATCACACCGTGGGCATAGCTGTAATACCGAAGTGAGGTGGCAGCGAAATGAGGTGGCAGGCTGAGTGGCATTTACATATGATGGAGAGGTCTGCTGGAAATCATGGTGTTAAAGCAGAATGCAGAGGACACGACTGCTACTCTCTGTGAGATACGCACAGAAAAAAGTGAAGGTTTCTGAGAAGGAGAAAGGAAGGGGTGGGGGACTCTGCCTTTGAAAGAACGCAAGTCCAAAGCCCAGCTTCCTGTAAAGTCTTTTGTGATCACATCTACTTGTGGTTGGAGAAGTAAACATTCCACAGGACCAAGCGTGCACTTGTTTGTTCGTACCTTCTGTTCGCACCAGTCCTTTTACAGCTCTGTGCAATGAGGTACACGGTGCTAACCACCACAGACTACTTCATCTGCACTTCATCAGATTAGCATTAGGTTGAAATCTCTAAGACAATATAAATGAGATCAATAAACAGTGCAATCAATCTCAGCTAGTTTTAAGTGTCCAGAGAGAGATTTAAAGAGAACTCCTGTAGGATGACGCTGCATTAATGGCAGAGAGAACACCAAACACATCGCATCGATGCCAACCTGAGCATTGCCCCTTACGGTCCTTCTAGTGTTTAAACAACAAAGACAAGAGGACTTCCTGTTGATTTATGGATGCTTTTGAAGAAGTATTTAAAACATTGTTTGAATTTGCAGAGATAGAAAAAAAAGATGCATCTACACAATTCTGCCTTTTCTTTGGTTTTCCAAATGAGTTGAGGTTTATCTTGTTCTGCATATCTCTACATTTCTCAGGTATTCAAGCAGGGACTGAACAACCCTTGTTCAGCTCTGAGTGCTTTGTCAGTGGCTAAGGAATAAAGTGTGAGGGTTTGAAAGGAAAAAGAAGAATAACCCAAAATGTTCCAAATGGACAAAACACAACAACATGATCCCAAATATTTAAAAGAACAGTGATAAATAGCTTAGAAAGCCAAAGCAGCATACAGGTTCTACATGATGGAATTCTATCTAATGGACAGAATTAATTTAAATCCATATCCTGAAAAAAGGTATGATACTGGGGTTAAAATCCTGTGCATGGTACGTATTTTGGAGTTTTCTTCATCACTTCATCTTTACCCTGAAATCAAAGGAGTTACAGCAGTCTCACTCTGGAATGATGACTCAAGACCTGACATACTCTCCAGAGCAAAACAGGGCAAGATAATTCAGAACGTTGCGGGTTTTGTTATTATTGCAGTTTCCCCAAAATGGCAACAACTGTAGCACTGGGTTAAAAGAATCTTCCTTTTCTTGACAAAAGTCATAAAGTAAGCTTGATTTTTGAAAAGCAGAAAGAAGGTAGGGCATTTCTTATACCTTCTTTTCTTTTTACCTTTCTGTGACCCCTAAGAAGTCACATTCCTCTCGCAGTCTAATCAGCATGGGGAATTGCAAAATGAATGGGCTGGAAAATTCCTTTGAAAGGCAATAATAATATTTTTTCATATATGAATTCCAGCTTAGGATCTCAACAAAGTGAAGTCACGGTTATTGTTCTTTTAATTTTTTTGCTCCTTCACAGAGCTTTTCAAAGGCACTCGCTTTTGCATAAGTTGTAAGTTTATGTTAAAGTCCTGTGCTAGTCTGTGTTACACGTTTTAGTGTGTTCTGTACTGCCCTGGGAGCTAACCCCCCTCCCCCAAAGAACTCTTTCTCAGCCCCTTCATCTGTAACCTTTCTGCAAGTAAATGCTAATTGAAAAAGAAAGAACACCACTAATCTTGGAATTTAAATGCATTTAACAAAACCAATCTCAATCTAAATTGTTGTTTCACCATTCCCTTTTCCCCAACAGATGTCGAGAAACTGCAATTCCTATTAAGAACACTTGACTGTTTACTCAGCAAGAGAACTTCAGGCTCAGGCTGCATCAATCTAAATGCGTTTCAGGACGTCAGTCTTTTGAAAAGTGCAGACTGTTAGTTGGTTATTTTTAAATGTAATCTTCACATAAAAGAGTTGCTGCATTTTTTCTTTTCACTTTGTCATCCATCTCTCCCTCCTCCCTCTTTTTATTTTTTTTTTAATGATAACATCAAACATAGATGTCCTGAATTTTTATGTCCCATTCCATTTAAATTCCCCTCTCTCCATGGTGTTTTATTTCATTTTTGCTCCCTTCTTTTAATTTTTGACCAAGGAAATAGCAGTGGAGACTGTGAACATTATTACAGGAAAAAAAATAAAGATCCAGAAATATTATGTGGTAAGAATGTTAGACATCAAAAACATGAATGTGTTTTCCTAGTGAGCTTTACAGTAAAGCCCCCGTGGGCTTTGACCACAGAGCTATGTAAAGTTATCTGTGCAGATAAAGGTGGCTCTGTATGGTTTTGTTTTGTACCCTGGGCGTCGCTCGTTAACTATGATCAGGAAAGTAAACATGTGTAGGGGTTTTTTTCCCCCTTTTTTCTTTTATCTCTTTACATGATTCTTCAGTTAGTAAATGCAATATTAGTATTTGCAGATACATCCTCAAGTGATAGTCACCGAAGTGTAGTTTAGGCCTACGATTAGAGTCTTACTGCAAACACACAGGTACACAGATATGAAGCACAGGTCCTTCAAGCATATTTTGCCACAGAATAAGCTTAATTTGTTTTACTTATCAGGTTTTGAAACATGGTGGGTCAAGTTCTTCACTTGTTGTGGGGAGCTGGCAAGGCTGAGGACCACAGGCAGGTCTGTAGTGGCTGGGGCAGCCCCACCTCGAGCTATGTGCTGCCTGAATGGGGGATGTTGCTTTTCTAAGGTCTTTTAAATATCCTCCATTTTATCTGACAAAAGCAGGTGTGGAGAATGCTCTGGACCATACAAGGTCAGACTAAGACACATGGCTTTAAGTCCCAGTTTTCTTAACTATTGCAATGCAGAGAAAGTCAGCAAAAGCACATCAGCTAAAGCAAGTCAGAAAATGGCATGTAGGTGAAAAAAACAGTTTAAAATTTGAATGCAAACAAGCAACAGATAATTGGGTGTGTGGAGGTGTGTGGGTGAATGTCTGAAACTGAACTTTTGAACTCTCAAGCAGAAACCTGCTACTTGCTGGCTGCAATCTTTATGGGCTGGCTGTAAATTTTGGTAACACCTGGACTGAATAAAAGTAGTACATCTTGAATCCTCCAGTTAACAAAGAGGAGTTAAATACAACTAGCAAGTGCATGACTGCTCATCTGTTTGGCTTCTGCATATAGACTATGTAGAGACTGAAGATGGTTCCAGAAAGAACCATTCCAGTGCCAAAACAAAATGCCAGGGGATGACCACCATGACTTCTGTCCAACCTCCCAGAAGGGAAGAAAAAATTTAGCAAACATAGACCTGGGGATGGTAATGCGTGAGTGAGTATGTGAGATAATCAAACTGGGTAATAGCTCGGATCCTGTTGGTGCAGATCCACTATGGGCTGTTTTTTGATCCATCTCACTTGTGGCACAAGGGGGAAGAATGCTGAGCCAAGTGTTAAAGAGTGATACTCAAGTATTGTGAGCATTGAATATTGTTTTTTAAAATAGGGTGGGTGGTTCTTTAAGACTTCTAGGAAAAATGCAAATATGCACGAAGAAAAATTAGATAAAACACGGACTTTAGGATTACAGCAAAAACTGCAATACTCCACAATAACCCAAAAATGAAAACACTTATAAAGAAAATGTAAACTAAGTCAAATGAAGTGCAATACGCAAAGAAATGTCTCACAACGGCAATCTAATGGATAATTTGCAGTCTTTACCCAGTTCCATATTCAGAAATCCACTGGAATCAATTGCTAGTGGAAAAAGGCAGGAAACCATTTTCCACCTGCAACATGTCATGATATCAGAAACAATTCAATCATGCAGCATGAAAAAGGAGACAAATCAAACCTTAAGAAATTTACCATGTGGTTTTCAAGTATTTTTCATGGAAAAATGTGTCCTTCCAAGAGTTCACTTGGTCTCTGAAAGCTCCAGAGCTAGATCCAGAAAGTTCAAGTTTATTCTTTCCTCATGCAATTCTTACTTGAAATAATAGATGATTTTATAATTCGAAAATCTATTATTTAAATACTCATCACCACTGAAAGTTTTTTTAGAACTTAGGAAACTCTTCAGGCACCATAGAATTATCATGATGATGGCAATTGAGTACATTGACTCCAGTACTAAGTGGTCACAAAAAATCTCCCTGCATTTTAGAAAGCCATGAAAACGAAGTCAAATAATAATTTAGCAAGAATGTATCAAAAGTTCGAGATCCTTTAATATCATATCTTTATAGCAACAAGGTATTTCCATAGTTGGAAAAAGTCTGACTTACTTATACAGGTTCTCAAAACAGCCCCCACCATTCTAAGTAAGTTTGTTCTAGTAAGTTTGTTAAACCAAAGCTGATGGCTCTCCAGTTTCTTTGGATGGCTTTCTAAATTACAGTAGCACAACTGATCATCCTAGCAGCCATGACAAACACAAATGCCTGGGCAAAAAGGGCAATCTACTTTTTAGACACTGCTGTTTAGATAGCATAGTTTAAAATTCAAAACAAATGTATAAAGTCACCAGAACCTTCAGTATAGTTAAAAATGTTTCTGTAAATCAGATGTCTAATTTTGGTCCAAAAAGTAACCTTGGTAACAAAAGTCTTTTTTTGAAGAGACTGAATTAGAACTGAACAATTTTTGCTTCCAAAATGTTAGAACCTAAGGAATTAAGGTTTGTTGTTATGCTTTGCTTTTCTTTAAATCTAAAAAATGCAGTTGTTTGTTCTCTGCTTATATTTCCTTCAGCAAACACATTCGTTGTGGTCACTGCAAGGGAAATTCCCCTCTCTGTGAATGCGTCTCACCTTCTGACCCTCTCTCGTAGAATCAAAGTCTAGTGAGAGAATAGAAAATCTTGTACATTCCTGTTTTGCATGAAGAATCATCATCATCCTCTTTTAAATGTTAAAATTCTACTCATAGTGTTTAGTTTTCTTCTTCAGTATGATTTCATTTTAGATTTGTGCTTTCTGACATGGTTTGTGGTGGATTTCTTTCTTTATTCTGTAGTGAGAAGATGCTTAAACTCCTGCTCTCTGCTCCAGTAATGAGCTGGGGGAAAAAACAGCATCTGCAGAGTGCCAATAACAGGGGAAGAGGATGGCTGGGTCCATAAAGACATAAACATCCATTTCTGGCATGCCAGGCTGCACTCACAGTACCACAAGGAAGCATAAGAGCCTCTCTGACCTGTGTGGCAGCACATCAAAAGCTGGAGTCGTTGATGTGCACCTTCCTTGCAGAGGATAAGGAAGCTGGACTTCCAGGCCTGTAGGCAAAAAATCCAGCCTGAGACTCAGACACAGCCACCTTGTCATCTAAAGGTGTCCCATTGTCATGTCCCACTGAGAGAACACAAATGAGGTGCTATTGATACTTCTTCTCTACTGAGGTTTTCTACTGAGAGTGAACTGATGTTTTTTTTCAAGATTAGTTTGCAGTAAGTTTGCAAACTGCAATCAGGCAGAAGAAAATTTTCCTGCAGCAATTAAATTTACACTCTCAATAGTAGAGGGCTAATGGGTAATTGGAAAGAAAATAATGCTGAAATCTTTAGGAAATTCACTTTAAAAGATTTGTTGGTTCAGTTAGGAGTAAAAGCCTGTAGCCTTGATAATTATTCCACCTCCCCCAAATTCACCATACTGCAAGCTGTGTTTGAGAATCTTTTGGGAACAGCCATTTTTTTACAGCATTCTTCATACCCTGTGCCATGAAAAGTCAGAAAAATTGGAAATATAACTTTACTTCTCAAAGGCAATAAGATCTTTTACTTCTGGGCCTTGGTTCAACCCTTATGTATACTTCACTTTTATTCTTCTGGCCTTTAAGTCTTAAATTAAAACTTTGATAGACAAAATAGCAAAAAGAAAAACAAATAGTTTTCTTTTATCTTCTTTCTCTTTGTGGATGAGTAAGACCAGTTTAGACCCCAACTGATATTTCCTCTCAGTGGTAGCACTAATGCTACCACTTGTGATACAATGCAAATTTAATTTAATTAATTCTAATTCTAGCTAATAAATTATAGTAATTATTCAGTATAAAAATTTTTAAAACAAACTGTACGGTAATTTACAGACAACTTTTTCAAAGCTCTATTGCTCTTCCCATATAAAGTGACAGTGAGAAAGGCAGAGGTTTGCCGGTGTTACAGGATGAACTACTGTCTGGAATCAGAAGTTTTGACTTGTGCCATGATTAAAATCCACAAGATACATTAAAGACAATAAAGAGCTCATTATTCTTGCCTCAGTCAATACTAGCCCAGAACTTTCTGGAAAGTAATTTTAGATTCTTAAAAGAAGTTTACCTCTGGTGAAACAAACTATGATGAAAAACAAATACAAATGAATATGATGAACTTTCACAAAAGGTGAACCATTTGTAAAAATTAACATGCTTTCAAGAAGGATTTGATATAATTTCATTATCAGTTCAAATTTCCACCCTTCTCATTTTAAAAAATATGTAAGCAGATCTGCAAGGTATTTATCCTTTTTTTTTTTTTGCTCATCTTCTCTGTGAGGTTTAGCAATACGTACCCTGCACAGAAATACTAGAGGACTCATCTCTTATGCCAAATGAGAACCCTATATTTCATGTTAGGGAGCATTTACTCAAAGGAATGCCCACATTTTTTATGGATGAACTATTCATTCACTTGTGTGAATAAAATATTCAAGGGTTCAGAATTCATAACCTGTTTCTTTAAGATACTGTATAATTGTGGATAAAAGATGATATTACAGTGAAAAACACTGCTGATTACCATTTATTATTATCCATTATTATTTCCATTTATATCTCAGTATTTTTAAGTTGCTCATAAAAATTTCTCTTCCTATGACTTAGTCCAGATTGTATGATAATAAGTAGATAAATAATGCCAGCGCTTTCCTATCCTGTTTTCTTTTTTTTCTCTCATGAAGCCAGATTTCTAAATGTGAGTCTTCACTTTGCATTCCCCACCCGAAAACACAGCTATAATTTTGTAGACATTGCTAAGTATCTGAGGTGAATGTTTGGTAGAATTCTGCTGGCATGTGACAAACAAACAAATACGTAAACAGAATAAATACAAATACAATACATTCTGCAGTATTTACCAGGATTCTGGGAACATTTTTTACTGACCTGAAAAACTATTTTATTTTTTTTCTCATGTTGTGTCACACAAAGCATATTCTCTACAATCTGTGAAGCCTCACGTTAGGCAGAGTGAAAGTTAAGTGAATTTTAGGAGGATTATTTATTATATTGCAAATCACAGCCTGGCATAGTGCATTTCTTCACTGAAATATGCTTTTAGCACTTTGGAAATCCCTTTGTATGCATCTGAGTCGATTAATTTCTCTGCAACTATACGTGCTACTCAATATACTTGTTATGTGTTTGTAGCTCTCGGTGGGTAATGAGACATTTTTGCTGTTGCTGATAATTCTGTAGATTCCATTGTACCCAGACATATGGTGTCAGTTGTTTGAAGGCTTTAGAGCCCCTCAGATTGGCTGTGATGTAAAAATTCAATAATCCCCATAGAAAACTTCGGACTTCTCGAACCAGAGTTTAAAATCCGCATGCTCGCTTGCAGACTGGGGAGTTTTAAAAGCAAACGGGCCCTTGTAGATAATTTAGCATTAATGGCCCGAGTCAACAAGAAGTGCAAAGCATTCAGCCCCCAGGAAGAGTGATACATAGTCTGAGCTGTGCTTCCACAGGATAAGTGCCAGATGGAAATATGTATAACCAGTGTTTTACCAGTAGTCAGCGTGTATTAAATCAGTGTTATTAAAGGACAAATTTTCAATAAGTAAGGAAGAATGATGACCTCCGTAGTCCTAATCCAAAACCAGCAGCAGCCAATTGAAAGACTCCATTGGTTTTGATGGGTTTTCTATGGAGTCAAGCTGGATGGAAGGCAGCTGCAGGGAATTGGAGGGCCCTGATTTAGCAGATGCTTCTGGCTTTCCTTAAACCCATGCAAGTCACCACAGATCCTTCACATCATGTGTGTCTGGAGTGAAATCATGACTCCATTACAGTCAGTAAGAGTCCTACCACTGACTAGGGGTGGATTTAAAATTTTACCCCTGGTATGAGTAGGCCAGTTTATTTTATTTGCTCTGGAGATTAAATATCCCAGACAAGGTATTCTGCTTGGATTGTCTCAGTGGGCCTGTAAGCAGAAGAGTTTGAATATTAAGTGTCTATAGCCCTGTTACCTGATTTAGGGCATAAATACATACTTTCTATGCTTAGAACCTTGGTGCAAAGCATTTGTTATTGTAGCTGTCTAATAAAAAAATATTCGTCAAAGGCCAAAATTAAGTGAATAAGGACCATTTTCCCTTGCCCTATCATGCCCTTAAACAGTGTTTCACCAAGGCTGCAATAGGATTTGTTAAACATGGCTGAGTACAGACAGTGTTTGAACAAAGTATGAATTACATTTCCTCCTTCCTTCTATTACATTTGTTTTCATGTACTGTGGTAAAGCATGGGGTTTTTAGGGAAAAGAAGTACATTAGTCTTCCATACATTTTAGTGAACCACATGGCCTGCACTTATTTTTATGCATTACTTTTATAACTCTTGTGTTTAGGGCAGCAGTGCTCTGAGATCCAGGTTGTAAGTAGGTCCCAGAAACACAGAGTTAATCAATTGATCAATGCACAACAACTTGGAACTTCATTGCTCTTCTGTCTTGCAGGAATACCAGAATGGGTGCAGCCCAGCTAGAAATATTTCCCATCTTCATCTCTTTCTGAGAAAACTGTTTAAACCCCGTGGCTGAGCACTGGCCAGCCACTGTCCATCAAACAGAGGTCAAATATGCAGCATACAAGGCAAGATCAGTCTGGCTGTACAGCCTACATATGGGTGTATGAAGAAGGGCAAGTAAACTGGGAAAGCAAAAAGGTTTTGGTCTTTAGGATCCCTTGAACCGCTTTAGGCTAAATGAATCTTTTAGGTTATGCCAGGAATAATATATCTCTGGTGATGAAAAGACATTTTTTCCTTGTTACACCTTTTCACTTGCAGTCCCTCCTAGAATTAATGCCAGGGGAATTTCCAGATGAGATATTTGGAAGCTTTTTGGTTTTTACATGCTGCTGGACAAGCATTAAGGGGAGTTACATGTGCGGGAGGATTCAACTCCATTCATGTCTATATGATTTCTCTCCTCCTGACTCTGTGCAAGATATCCAAATGAGCAAACTCCATCCAGAGTTTCCCAAAACCACAAAATGAGAATGCTTCCTCCTTTGAAGTTGGCATGGAGGAAGAGGAACCGAGCCTATTCTGAAGACACCTCTACCTCAGCTGAAATTCAAAAGATTAGGAGTATCCAGGTATAGCACTCAGAAGACCAAAAAGTGGTTTATTCAAGTCAAAATTTTTTACCGAAATTTGATTTTACTCTCAAATAATTGCTTTTATACGACCAAAAATTCCCAAAAAGTTAATTTTGCTGGAATTATCTAGGTAAGACATTTAATTCCATGATCCTCTCAGACACAGAGGCCAAGTTTGCTTGCAAGGTGCAATTTTCCCGTTTCTTGTTCTTTGGTTCATCAGAAAACCCAGCAGTACCCTCACCTCTAGTTGCCACCATTGCAATCTCTTGTGTTTGTGTCAATATTGCTGCTGTCTGGAAGGGAAGAAAATTACATATTTGACAATGGGGAGCTATGTCTCTAGAGCCCAAAACAACCTCATTTGGAGATATATTGTTTCCCTCTCATATGTAGGCAAGAGACCGTAGCTGATATCAGAGGAGTTGCACATGATGAGTTTTATTCTGTGGATAGGAAATAGTGGGATTCAGAGTGCTTGTTACTTTTTGCATGCTAATGCCCTGTTTCTCTAACATAAAGGACTCTAAAAGTTGCAGATAAGTGTTTTGTGAATCAAGCCCTAAATCCTCTCCTTATTTTAACTGGAGACTTTAGCCAGTGGATAAGCACCATCAGACATTATTCAAACATTTTACGGCTTGCAAAGAAAGTATTTGAGTTTTTTTAAAGAGCACTTTAAATAAGAGGAAAGAAACAGTTTCGTTGGGAGAGGTCTGGTTATGGATATCTTCTTTCCACCCCAGTGGCTTGATGTGACTGTTAACCGGCATTTGGTTGCTTTATAACTGGTGCAATTATTTTGTCAAAGGTTATAGGGTTTTTTTCCTCCTTTAAAAAAAAAAAAAAAAAGTTAGTTTACAGTTTATTAACTTAGATTACTGCTAATAGCTCCCATGGGTCTTTCTACTGAAACAAGGACCAGGATAACTGATTTCTTAAGGCCAATCTGGAAGACTTTAAAATGCATAAATAGCTATCACTGAAACAGCAGGAGGAAGAATAGTCTGTCATTTGGGTTTTTTCCTTTTTTTCTTTCTTTTCTCTGCATAAACTTTCCCCCCAACTTTATCTATTTATCTATTATTGTGTCTTGCGCTTTGTCTCCCTTTTTATCTTTTCCTTCTTTTTACAGCTATTAACAGGCTAAGTTTTCAGTGAGTGCAAATAATCAGCAAGGACTCTTTTTTGACTGTTCAGGGAGCACATTAGCACATAAATGGGAAACAAAGACTGGTTCAGGGAAAAAGTAAAATGATACTTTAGAGCGTGGAGGCCTGGAGTCAAAACACCCCAATTTCAAAGAAGTATAGATCCAGTGCAGAATATAATTCATGATTAACATTTGATTAAAAAAAAAAAAAATTGGGTTCTTTTGATGCATAAATATTTGTAAAATCAACACACTCAGGTTCAATAGTAAGGCATGTAGGTGTGTAGTTTACATGTCTTTGAAGAAGGCAATCATTTACTGCATGGGTTTATCAGAAGAAAAGGGATTTCCCTTCTTCATAGCTTTGGCATGACTTCTCCAGTCATATCTTTCCATGCTAATCCTCAGTTTTATGGCCAGAATAGGAATGCATGAATGAAGGCTGAGTAGAAGTGCTTACTCAGTGTGTCTGAAATAGTGTCTGGGATATCTGCTGAAGACTATGACAAAAACCTTTTGCTTACTTTTATTCCCTTGTCACAGTTGCTATAGTGAATAATGGAGGAAATTTGATTTTCTGTGGAAGGACTTTAGGCAGTTAAAACAGCTGGGATATTTGTTATCCAGGTACTAACATTGTAGTACTCAGTGCCAAACATCATGAGGAAGTGATAATAAGAGACCACATTTTCAGGAATAAGAGTGTAGATAAAAACTGGGAAATGATAATATTCTGAGTGTTCTCATTTCTTCTATGACTTGAAGTTGTGGTGTTAGGCAGTCTGGAGCATCAGCCATCCAGCTGAGATGCTGAGTAAAATTTCATCTCTTCCTGTCTTTCTTTCCTGAGTAGTGGAGTCATGCACTTGTTGCATGCCTTGATTTTCATGGGTTTGGTTCACTGCCTGATCAGAGAAGGAACCTTTACTAGGCTAGGTGCTATACAAATAAAAGTAACCATTAATTGTCCTTTCCTGAAAGATTTTATAATTAAAACATTCTTATTTCTATTATCTGAAATAAAGAGGAATTAGAGTGGGGATGGGAAGAAGGAATGCTCCTCTAATATTTAATGGAAAGATGCAATAAATCAGAAATAGTGGCTTTGAGGCCTGAAAAGATCAAGTTCAGCTTAGATGTTTCAGTATTGTTCTTCCCACTACTTTGCAGGGGGGGGGTTGATCAGATACAGCATTGCACACATGTGGGAAGTGAACTGAGACAGTTACTAAATCACTCTGCCTCTGCCCTTCAAGGCTGGGAATTGGTGTTTGTCATAGCTACATTGAATTGTCCATGATATTATTAACCAGAATGCAGAACATGAAGGAAAGATCTAGCCTACCTGCAGCAGAGGTGTATTTTATAAAACAAGTAATAAAGTAAGAGCACATAACTACTTCTTAAGAGTAATTTCTGAAAATGTTACCTGGGAAATAGATTAAATTATGCAGAGTTCAGTTATTGGCATCATCAGGTGCCATAAATCAGCATAATTCCTTCAAAGTTGGTTTTAGCATATTTACAGTATTTTACTGTGGTAAGTAAAAAAAAAAAAGCAGAAAAGCTTTGTAGAAATATATTTTCATTAAAAATATATGCTTCCAGGAGTTTATTTCAAACCTATTCAATACTTTAGTAGAAATGTTTTATTTTCAGTCCTGAATGGGGATCATACCATTGTCCTCTCTCCTCAACACTTTCTGGTTTTATTCTTTATCGATTCGCAAATGTATACTGAAGGACCCAGTGTCATCAGACAGACAAGTTACGGCATAATCCTATTTTCCTGGAATGAGTTTTGCATGTAGTTCTGTAGTGTGCTAAAAAAAGGTCCACTCATATGAGGAAAATCAAAAAGTTAAAAAAAAATGCCCAATGGATTTATTGGGAAAATACACGTCATTTTCTAGTACCAGTTCTTTTTGACACTCAGCTGTTGATGTTCAAGCACTCCTGTAGTAAAAGTGACTACAGTCTATGACAGATAGTATGGTAATGAAATGGCATACTTTTCTGTTACACTGAAATTTCAATAAGGGTGGAATTTTGCCTCAAAAAGAGGGCAGTGATCTTCTCGCAAACACTGTCCTTTGTCCTGAGGCACACAAAATCCCTAAATCCCTAAAATATTTTATCTAAAGATAATTTTGCACCAGCCCAGGCATGAAAAAGAAAAGTATATCAGATGCAGCTGGAAAGGTCCTGTTGCTCAGGGAGAAGGTAAATTAAAGGTTTCTATCTTATCTGTATTTCAATTACAATTTTATTTTTGGTCCCTGACAGTGCAGACAGTTGAAGTCTTGGGAAGTGGAAACACTCACAGGTGTAAGAAAAAAAGAATCTTTAATGGTGGAGATGTATATATTTGAACTGCGTGGCTTTTCATGCAGGGTATACATGACATTTAAATAAAAATGTGGACTCTTTTTGGGGGGCCTATCTGTTTGAACTCATTTGAAGATTTCCTCTATTCTACCTTTTTTTTCCTTAGCAATAATGACCTAGTTTAGGAGTCTGCAGCTCTGCATGACTCATTCTAGGGGTCAGCCTTAACTAAACCAGTTGTGCAAGGACCAGAACAGTTAATCACAAAGGTGCTGCTTTGACTTTGTTTGGTATCCATGGTGCATATTTGTATCCAGTTTTCTGAGAACTGGATGGCAAGGTCTCGAGATAAATACCTTTTAGCTCTTGGACACCTGGGTCTGTGGGAAAAGACCAGAGAAGACTTCCACCTCCTCTGCGGGGCTCTTCAGTGATGATGTAAGTCTAGTTCTTGCTGAAGGTGTCGCCATTTAATCAGATGCCTTTGGCACTGTTTTTTTTCTGCTAAATGCCTTACCAAAGACATCCAAGACTAAGTGCTCTGGTATAACACCAATCTCAAATAGTATCAAGACTGCAAAAATGGTCAGTTGACAAGGCCACTGCTGCTGAGTGTGCAAAGAGCTAAAGTCGGTCTTCAGTTACAAGGGATTATTTTCTGTAAATAGAGAACCTTACTGGTATTGCCCAGAACTATTTATGGATATATTCTGGTGTCTTAGAAAGTAACAGCCATAAGCCTGGTTGCATGGGCCAGGATATGCAAGTGAATCTTTTTCTTCAAAAGGATACTATGCCAACAGGAGGATGACAAAACATCCATCCTTTGCCTATGTTTCAATTGTGAGCACGGTGACGGGCAGGATTTTTTTTTCTTTTATTATTATCGGAGGCTCTGGGAGACTGAGAGGGACTGGTGGTGGGTGTCACAAGACCTAACACCACCCAAGCACTGGAGTTGAAGGCCCTCAGCCACGGAAATGTTAACAAGCCCAAAATGCCTCTGCTTTGGAAAAACAGGAAAGTCCTTCAGTACAGGAAGAAGATAGGTGAGTTGGATCTCACCTTTATGGTTCCAGAAAGGCTAAGAAAGGCTGTTAAAATCCCATAGTAGATTTGGAGTAAATATAAATCTGAACTGGGCTGCAATTGCTAATACTAGCTTCTACTTGGAGCTTTACTGCCGACAACTCTGGTCTTTTCTGTTTTCTCCCAGATAAAAAATGCTCTGAAAATGATCCTGCTGACTGAGATTTCAGTAACTTCTGATTTTAGCTGCAACAATGCTATTTTAAAGTAGAGGGTTAACATCACTGAAAACTAGTGAGAGAAAGAGGCTAGAGAAGGTGAGAGGAGGTGAGAGAAAAAGGCTGGAGAAAAATTATAATCGTGAGAAAATGTCAAACACCGAAATTTTTTCAAGTCTCATCATTTTCACTTGCTTAAAAAAGTTAGATGTGAAAAGATCCAAACCTTTTTAAATAGGATGATTTAGTGAGTAAATCTTTTATCGTCTGTGTACACATGCATACACACACACACACTTATACAAACATAGAATACTTGTATATTTGTGCCTATGTGTATCAATAAGAGTCCATGCACATGCAAAGTTTATTTGCTGCCTTCTCACTTGGGAAAGGAAGACTGAGAAGAATTTTCTCTCTTTTACTTTTCCTCTTGAAAATATTTTCTCGTGTCTGTCTCAGATTCACACACAAATATTCGCTAAGGCAATTTCCAGTCAACACAAGATGTGAACAGTTCCATGACTCGTTGCATTCTATATTTCATTATCTTCAGCAAAATGTGTGTCTCGTCTTTGGTATCACAGAAACACATCAGGGTTTTCATGTGACACAGTTAAAATTCACAGTGTGTTCTCAGAAAGTGTACCAGGCAAATATTTTAGGGTCTGGTGGTATCCTATGGAGAAAGACCTGCAGAAATCACCAGGATAGAATGATGAATGGATTCTGGATTATATTGCAGTTGAAAAGTATCAGAAAGCTATCTAATACATCTTCTACTGTTTAGTGAACAGGACTCACATTAGGTAATGGCAGTAGAAAACATTAAAGACAATTGTATATGATGTAGTATTCGGTCAGATTCGTTCACAGTGTATAGTCATTTCCAAATGGCATTTTGCTGTTCTTTGTTCTGCAGCAGTGTCTAATATTTCTAAACATTTTTAGGCTCTGTGACACCTTAATGGTATACAATAACAGTATGCCTCCCTCTTAGAAAAATGGATACTCTCATTTTTCTAAACATTGTGCCTTTACCTTTAACCATTTCCATTTAAATGCAAATTTCAATCATGTCCACCTCTCTGTATTCCAACAGAAACCTGGGGAAAAGACTATACCTTAAATCCTCATTTCTCCATAAAGGGAGCTGTTTCCTTCAGGTGTGTCACTTCATGTTATCTATCTTCCTTCTCATTTTACACATCATCATTGTAGCAAGTTTAACTTGCAGAATTCACAAATAAAAAACAGTTTTCTTTTTTGTTGAAAATTCTGCTGGTTTTACGTGCTAAAAGAAAATGGGCATTTTTAATTATATTCATTTCCTGTTAAATTTGTCTGACATAACTGTCATGGAAATTTCCCATTCACAAGCCTTTGAATTATTCCCGGCATTTGCAACTGTTTATGAACTCAAAAGTTTGTAATTTCCTAAACAACTGCAGACAAATTAAGTTAATTTGTATCATAGGCTTGGCTTAATCTTGCAATTATTGTTCCAGTTTAAAGTAAATAATTGGATTTCAGGGTTAAGGATAAAATGTGATGCTATGAAACATATGTGATACTGGTGTCAGTTTCCTGAATGTCTGTTCTTCGTATGCAGCTTAGCAACACATTTGAGCAATTCATTAAGGTGTCTCTGCTTAGTGAGTTTTCAGAGAGAAAGTTACATTTGAATCTGGTGTGTAAAAAACACTCAGAAAACAGCCAACCGAAACAAAACATCTCCCTCCCCTCTCGCCCCTCACCAAAAAAACAAATCCCACACCCTTTATCTGTTGTTAGTCCCTCTTGATTTACTTTTGACAAGAGAGGGCACTGTGATAACATTCTAAAGAGTGGACATATTTGTATATTCTTGCCTCTGAGACAGAAAGGAAGCCGGGGATTAACCCCTGAACCAATTACTTTACAATATAGCAACTACTTCAACACAAAGCGGGGGGGTGGGGAGGGGGGAAAGGAGAAAATTTAACTAATTAGTACAAGTCACAATGTTCTTTATGAGAATTACTTAGTTAGAAGAAAAATTGTTGAGTGGGCTCATAGAAAAAAAAAAAGTCTGATTTGGAGTGTATTTATTAATTCTCACTTTGAGTCAGCTTTTACTGGCTGAGAAATTTAGCTGAAGACACTTACTGGCTTCAGTCCTTCAAGAGAATTAAACATATTGGAAATACTGTGCAGGTATATTTTTTCAGCAATATTTGTAAACCTATATTAATGCAGACATGTGGATTTCTCACACTCCAGCATATTTCAGGTATTTGGGGGTTCTAAGACCACTTTATGTAGGTCAGAAATATCTTGTGCCTGTCATTTTAAAATTAACTATTAAGTGTTCTAGCCATGATATGCAAATTGCCTTGCAAATAATGTGCTTTCTTTATTAATTGGGATGAAAGTGATTTTGAGCCCCATTTTAAATATAGATAACAAATTAGGGGCAGTTCAGTTAGGAGGTGGTCAGCGTTCACGGAAGAAGGCATTTTAAGACTTTAAGTACCTGCACTTTGAAAACCATATTATTTTTAAGTGTCACAATTTGGGTACCCGGAACTGCTATTTATCTCCAGAAAATTTTGCCTAGTGTGGCTTATTGTTGTGGTTTTAGGAATGGCACTGCCCAAATTTAGTGCCCTCCCTCCCTCTTCCTCCAAAACTCCCTAATCAGACACCACTCACTTCCCCCCACCCCTTCCTTTTCCTTCCCACTCTGGGGGTGGACTTGATAACTGAAGGCACAAAAGGACAAAAATCACAGGTTGAATTAAGAAGAATGTACTGGAAACAGCAATGAGATAAGAAAACAAACATTAACAGCAACTATATCAATAACAAAAGTGTACAAAAAGAGAGAATGTTTCATATAAAAAAATCTTCATTTCAAAGCCTGACCCGACTGCAGCCACATTTTCCCCACTGGAAAAGGAGCACCTTTCTCCATAGAAGCCAGGAGCCAATCCCTGGCAATGACCTAAGATGGTATCAAATAACACTGGGAACTTGGCCATGCCCACTCAGCACAGCACATGGCAGCTCAGAAATCCTGTGCTCAAGAGATCCAACGGACTCAGCCTGGCTACTGTAAAAAAAAAAAAAAACCAAAACAAAATACAAAACCAACTTTGTTCTGGTGGGAACTAGGACACTTATGAATGTAAAACTGTATTGGTGATAGGGCAGGACATGTCTTTCCTGTCTTGCTGCCATATGTCAAGTGCATTCTTGGTGAGATATTGTTGATAAGAATAACTGTCATCCGAAGGAAAGAAAAAATTAGAGGCTGTTATTAGCATTTTAAATTTTAATAAATATCTTGTGGACCCTTAATTCTGTTTTTTTCCAGACTGCAACAACTACTGCAAGCATTTAGACAAATAAGTGTTTTCATAAATATTGCAGTTTATGTGAAATATATATGCTTAATCCGCAATATATGTTTGTATTTCACTGTACATTTGGATATCAGAGAACAGATTCCTATGATGAGAAGAGATAGATTAATTTGATTATGTAAGCCTTTGGGCCTTTGACTTTAGTTGTTCTGGGTTGAATTCAATGGCTTGCAAGAGATGTGTGGGAATGATTGTGCTCTGTTAAAGAAATTTTACTCATTGCTTACAATACTTAGCTGGGGAAAAAATCCCTGTGGTTAAGGAGTTATGTGATTACCCTGGTTTTCTTGTTTATATTTGTTCATGCAAACTTCATACCAGGAGTCTTGAAAATATGGAAGAGGTCCTTTCCTTTTCATAACAAAAACTCAGATATTCTTACCCTTAAATGTTTTTTTCTCTCCAAAGTGTAAATTCTCTTTCTCCTATAGAAAAGCCACGGGAAAATGAAAAAGAAAGAAATACTCTGAAAGTTTCATCTTTCTGACTTTAGTGGAATAAACAGGGCTATTTTTTTTCCTGCTTTATAATTATGCTTGTTTCTTTCTAATTCATGCAGGCTGGAGCAGATGACTACATGACACTAGGTGATTAGAAGAGACTGCTATTTCCTGCAGAAGTGAGAAAACATCATTTGAGTCTACTTCTCCCTTCTATTTTGTTCTTCTGCTTTTGAGCTTGAAGGATATATTAGCTAATGGGTTCCCTGCTCTCTGTCTTGATCCAGAAACAGAGAAAATAACAGACAGTGCTTGAAGATTAGCTATCATTAAGTCAAGCTTTGACATATGTGGCTAATTGAAGGAATATCAGGTACAACAGGAAATGAAGAATAATGGGTAATACTTACTTAGAATAGACTTGTTTAGCCTTAAATCCAATAAAAGTGTGATAGTGCTTAGATAAACTTCAGGGAGTTAAGATCTTACAGATTCTTCATGCACCGATTACTGTTAAAAACTCTATATCCCAGATGGTAATTCTTTGACAAATGTTATTTTTTTTTAAGTGACAACTGATAGACCTTCTTGTTAACAAAATTATAATCCTTTTCTTTAGTCTGATGCAAAAACTTGTTTCTTGGATACTTTTTGTTTATTTTTGCATTTTGGCTTCCCTTGACTTACTTGTAAGGTAGACAATTGCAGATTTGAACCTGAGTGTTTCAATACTTCGTGTTTCCACATGGGCCACTGTAAAAACAGGATGGAGTCATGGAGAGCTGAATTATTGCAAAGTTGAAGCAAAAAAGGAAAGGCTTTATAGATCCATACTCTGCTTATGTCTCATCTGTGCTTTCATCTCTCCAACAGTCATTGTACAGGTGTGCACGGCAGACGAACCTATGCTGCAAAGTGGAAAGCACACACATTAGCTTCTGGGACCTTGTCAGGATTACACAAAAAAAGGGGCTTATGGATCACTGTAAAATCCAAAGCTGTGACACTGAACATGGAATTTGGTCAGATATTTGCTGTTTGCACAACTTTCAGGAAAGTGTATAAAGCATGATTTTAAAAGATTCTTATTAAGAACAAGCAGAAACTTCAGAAAACATTTTGGCACCTAATTTGAAATATAGTGCAGAAAACTCATCAGGATATATTGATGGCTTTTATGAAATAAGCCCATTTTCTTCAGGCAAATACAGAGGGATTCATTGTCTTTTTCTGTCTGCCCCTATGATATGATGATAATTCATGGAGCAGTTTGTGCGCGTGTGTGTATGTAGGTGTGAATGTGGGGGGTGTGGGTATTTAAGCAAGCAGCCTCTCTATTACATATTTACATATTTATATTGAGAGCATGCATATAGTTCTAGCACAAAAAAAAAAAAAAAAAAAAAA
>VZTG01005027.1:2408365-2571641 GCA_013397845.1 Melanocharis versteri | reverse complement strand
CCCAAAAAAAAACAAAAAAAAAAAAAAAAAAAAAAAAAAAAAAAAAAAAAAGAACCAAAAACCCTTTGCAAGCCCTAGGCTTATATTCATCTGTGGCATGTGGTTGACTGGCAGGCTGAATTTTGTCATGAATAATGTTTAAAAGGCACTGGCTTTCTTCCATAAGCAGCACATAACTTTTCTGATCCACATCTAAGGAGGCAAATATGTAAACTAGACACTTAGAACCTCATCATCTTTGTATAGTCATTTTCCTGCTTCCTATTTTCAATTGTCTTTGCATAAAAATGGGTCAGAGTTAGCAGTTGCCTATGAAGATGCTATAATGTTGATGACTTTTGGTTTACTGCTTGCTGTAGTGGGTAGAAAAAGGCAAACCATGGATGAAAGGTGGGCAGCCAGGTCAGCAGCTACCCAAACTGACACAGACAGTGAGGCTCCATGGGTTTTTTCTAATGGAGATACTGCACCACACAGTTCCATTGTACAATATGTCACACACAAGAGGCTATCACAGCTTCTTATGATGTCTCGTACATCATAGAACAGAATTTGACTTTTCAAAATTAACCTGTTTTAAGATCATAAATTGTGCCAACCATTCATCTGCATGGGGGAATCACATCTGAAAATTAAATCCTGAAGTGTGATCCATCTGTTTTCGCTGTCAGGCTCAGCCCCAGGAACTCCTAAGCAGTTGTTGTTGTTGCTGCTTTTTAATAGGGTAGGACAGTAATGCACAGTCCTCCAGATGTGTCCTGATCTTGTCTTGAGATTCACACACTTGACCTCAGGTTGACATTGAAAACCCATCTGAGGCCAAACGGAATTACAGTGCCCTTCATAAAGAGGAGAAAAATCTTCTGAAGCTGAAGAGCTGGAAAATGTTGAGTAACCAGTGGATTGCTCTGATATAAATTTTAGTAACCTAGTGAGAGTGGAGAGAAAAAGAATGGAGTTTTTCTGACTTCTAGTGTAGCACAGTACATGTTCTTGCCTCCTGAAGTCTAGTTATTGAATACTGAATCATGTGACAAGGACGCCTGTGTGGCAGCATATCAGAAATATAAAGATAGATCATTTTCTTTCCCCAAAAGTTTGGTAATTATTAACTCAATAAAAAGTAGACCTTTTTTATTTTTGCCATCATCTATGGGTAGGAGTGAGCAGCAGCTAATTCACTGTCAGAGCATTTCTAATTTTAGCTAGTGTGGGTATTTCTCAGATAAGCGAAGAAAGGTAGTGAAACTGTGCATTGATACAACTCAGACAATGAGCCTCTGGACCTACTGTAAGTGCTGATAATACAGACCCAATGCCATTCAATGTCTAAGTCATTTCAAACAACCATATTTAATGAGATTTGAGTCTGCACTGCCCTGAGCAGAACATTAATATAACACGAGGCACTGAACCACTCTAACGTCCCATTCACTTCATACAAAGCAATGCGAGGGTGACTCCACATGACAAGCTGGCACTATGATTCCTCTTCTGTTCCTTAGAAACACCAGGTGCTGTGCTGAGAAGCAACCAGCTTTACCTTTTGGAAACCTGAAGCTTGTTTTCTTACTGGCTGCGGTGGACCTCTAGGGATAGTTTTGTAAACCACGCAAATAAACCTCATTTTTATTGGAAATGTGCACAGAACAAATAGAAGGGGAAATATTTTGCACTGGAATATTTCTGATAACTGCAACTTTAAGAAGAAAGTTGACATGAAGGACTGCCTTCATCATTAAAGAACTGCATGGTACAAGCTGCCCTGCCTTAATCACAGCTGTCATGAGAAAAGGAAATAGATTTTTAGGGTCCGGATAGGATTTCTCCTTGGAAATGTCAGGAGTGATTGATGTAAGACACAAGTAAAAAGCTACTCACTAAACGTGTGTTGTCTACACTTTGAATCCTGCCTCCCCCCACCCGATATGGTGTTGTCATGATTTTAACAAGTCACAGGAAGAGTTAAGCTGTGCTTTCTGAATAAATTAGTACAGTCACAAAATGACACTTCTCTGACCTTTGCAAAAGGTGGAGAGTATAACGGTAAGACATACAGGGCTGTTAAACAATGTCGTTTTTTTTTTTTTTAACCATTCTGACAAAAGGTGCAAGCTCTTTAAAACAGTTTCCTAATGCACTTCAGCAAGAGAGCTAACTGACTGTCATAAGATGACATGCGTAACACAGAGATCCTGCTACACATTTTGATGCAAAGGAACACCCTGTTAGTTGAAAATCATTGCTAACTGGATTCAGATGTTAGAGATAAAGTACATGGAACACAGTACATTTGGTAAAGCTTAAAGAAGCTTTAAGGAAAAAAGAACATAAATCTTTAGCTGTGGCCTTTTATCAGCTCTTAATTTGCCATGGTATTTTAATTACTGACAGTGTAAAAATTTTAATCCATATGTTAGGGGAGACGATCCTTATTTCTTGCTCCTTCTCTTGAAAAATAGTTTTTAAAAGTTATCAGGCCTGTATGCACATGGAAGTTTTAAAAGCTTGCAGTGGGCCGTTTCAAAATTCTCTTAGCTCCATGTTGTGCACATATTCAGAAAGTTTTATCCATGCCAACTTTGGAAGTTAGACATTCAAACCTTAACAGTGACATAAATTTCTTTGGGTGACTCCAGTTTGATGGGACCTGATTTTCAGAGGGCTTCTGCTCAGCATTGCTGTAAGTTGCATTTTAATTGTTTCAAGAGGGGTATCAAATAGATACGTATACAATTTGGGGTGTTTGAAAATAAAGAGCAAAGCTGATCTCTTATGTGGTGAGAGACTGTTTTTCTTCTTTCTTTTTTTTCTTTCTTTTTTTTTCTTTTTTTTTCTTTTTTTCTTTTTTTTTTTTTTGGTGAGGTTGTTGCCCTTTTAATCACCTTATTTTCAGGACTTACATGTGTGACTGCTGAGACATATACAAAATACGATAAAATTGGTACATGAAGCTGAGGGAAGCAATAAGGTATTCTCAGTACTGCATGACTGCAGTTAAGTCATTTCGAAATCAATAATCCCCTCGCAATTCACTGTGCCACTTGACTGGACATACAGATGCAGATGCCCTTGTAAATGAATTTACATCGCACTGCGCTTGTAGCCATATAATCTTTCTTCCCTTCTCAAGTCTGTCCCATTTTTCCTTGCTTCCGTTATGCATATGAAACTCAAATTAAGATTGCATGTAAAGTTGACTAGCTATTCCAGGTTATTTATTGGAAATGAAACTATATAAGCATACAATATATGGTTTGTTTAAAATTGATTTACCTAACTCTTTCCATAGTTCCAGGCAAATACAATTGTTATACAGCAGAGAATTGCGTTGCGGGGGGAAAGAAACAGAAGAAAAAGAAAGTATCAATAGATAATTTGCAGCTAGTTTATGGGGGACTTCAATAAAGAAGGTAATTCATCAAATAGAAAAATTAGACACGATACTAAATTTAAAATTCTTATTAGTTACAATAAGTAAAGTTTTTAGCATGAAAACTGTGTGTATTTCAAATGCTATCTCAACATTGCTTGGACACAAGCTTAGACTGAAGTCCAGGAGATGGGTCATGTCTGGGGAGTGCCTTGTTCTCTGGGGATTGCAAGGTTCTTGTTAGCACCTTTCACTGGTCCAGCTATGCCTTCTCCTCCCCCTGGACTATCTGCCTATCTCTACCCACTTGCCCTGGTGGTGACATCAGGGCACTCTGAATTAGACAGAAAGAAATTTGTAGTGCCTGAGATTCAGCTGTGTCAGAGGCACCGGCTGCAAGGGAGATGGCACACAGAGAGCCTGAGGTTCATCTGTGCTACAGAAACTTGGCCCTGTGAGCTGTGCAGTGGAAGTGTGAATCTTGAGCTATGAAGAATGGCATGGCTTAGCAAGCTTCCTAAACTCACTTCTAAGGCTGTGATATCACCAACCATCATCACTGGTGTGTATTGTAACACCATGAAGGAATCCAGGCTCCGACAAACGAGACATGATGTTTGATGGTGGCATCCCTGCCCTTGTTGGGACTAGATGATCCTTAAGGTCCCTTCCAAACTGAGCCACTCTATCCATCTATGATTCTTTCTATGATCTGGCCAGAAGTCTCTAGGGTTTTGGCTATCATAATCTGCAGCTATGTAAGTTCTTCCTCTTCACAAGGAATGACAGCTAAAGCAGGACTGTAGCATGGTAGGTTCTTGCATTGAAGTCTGAGAACTTGTCTTTTGGTGAGAGCCTTTAGGAACTGGAATACAAGGGAAATGATCTCTTTCAACCATCAGTGCAGCCTGCTTTAGACGAGAGAGTAGAACAGGGGAACTGAGGAATAATCAATCCAAATGAAATGCCTTCCTTAGTCTCAACAGAAATTGGTTTCAATTCTGAATTATGCCTTGCTTTTCACATATTTCTTTTATGTATATATATATGCATATATATACACATAAAATATGCATGTATGTGTACATGTATGGATATGTCTGTGTACATATATACATAAAGTATGCATGTATATATTTAAAATACATATGCACACACACGTGCAATAATATTTCTCAGTGTATTTTTCCCTCCAAAAATGCCCAGCTTTTTTTAAATTCTGTGCAGCTGCTGAGCCACAGTGACCTTGTGGTAATCATCTCTTCACCTCTCCAGGCTAAGAGTATGCTGTGTTCACAACCTATCATTTTTGCTGAATGTTCTCTGTTTTCTTTCTTATTGTTAGGAATTATATCCTTACCTTTAGACTGGGACAATGTTGACATGATACTCATGGAAACCAAGCTGTAGAGAAGACACATAACTGGTGCAGATGGAAAGAGGAGTAGGAAGGAAAAGTGGCTATGATTCATCACATCTGACTTATTAAATAGGCTTTTCTTGGGCCCATATATGCTAAAAGTGCAGAAGTTTTGCGTTTTTACATTCACTTTAGGCCACACAACATAACTGCTTTGCTTTCAGGTGGAAAAAGCAGACTACAGAAGGCCTGTGCAACACTCTGTACACTTGCCTGTTCTGAATGTGGACATTCCAGCCAAAGATGCATTTATTTTATTGTTAGATGCTGTTTTCCATTTTCTGTAGAAACAATAGATTCTTATTACTCTAAGTTGGCATGACACAGTGTGAAAAATCAGATGCTGCTTCATGCAGGCTGAGAAAGTCGCACACATTTTCACTCTGTCTACAATCTTTCATAACAGCTTCAGTTTGGAGAGGGATCTACCTGCATCTTGTTTTCCATTGCATTAAAAAATGCCTCTTTCATTATTTATTTGACAAAAGACAAAGGAAATGAGATCTATGGCCTATATTGGTAAGTCACTGGGTTTTGTCAATCTCCAGAGATTTACCTGTTCACCTCATAATCATCACTAAATCCCTCTGTGTTGAGTTGGGATATCTTCATGTTGCTTAGGAAAAAAAATCCCCAGTCATTACCACAAATCCTGTTATCCCATCCCAAGTCTTGAAAAACTGTTTTTTCCTGTCACATGCTGATAAAAATCAAGGCCAGTTGGATGAGGTTTGAGCAAGCTGGTCTAGTGGGAGATGTCCCTGCCCATGTAAGGGGGGTAGGAACAAGATGGTCTATAAGGCTCCTTCCAGCCCAAACCATTCAATGGTTCTGTGATACTATCATATTCTATTCTATGATCTGTAAGTTGTTCTAATTAGCTGTTATGGCTAATCTAATGTTCCTGCTATGTCTGGTTGCATGGGCACTGCTGAGTCTGGCATAGTGCAGGAAATGCCACATTCTGCGGAACTTCTGAAAGAAACAACACAGAAGAACCAGAAATCCTGCACTCCAACAATAAAAAACTGAAGCAGATCTAGGGAGAAAAATTCAATTTCCTTCTTGTGTTTCAACATTCTGGAATTTACTTCTTCATATCATCCAGTTGCTCAAAATTCTGCCAAAATTCTTTTTCCTACACGAATGTACACATGCCTCTTTCTTCCTCTGGTTTTCTACCCCTCCATGTGCTTTTCTCCTTTTCTCTCCCTAATCAGAATTAACAAGAGAGACCTCAAAAAATTTCTAGCCAAAAAAATTTAAAATTCCTTTGTTTCAATGAAATTACTTTGCTCTGATGAAGCAATGTTTTTTGGATGAAAGTATTTTCTGTTATCATGTTCCTATGAATTCCATTAAAAAAATATAATCATGAGAAACTCAAAGTGAAGTAGAAAGTTCAAATGATTCTCATCATCATCATCATCGTCCTCTTAGAGAAAACCTATCCTAGCTGTCACATACCTGAAACTTTCAGCTTGTGTTTTTGTGCTGAAAAAGTACAAAGCAATGAATTTTTTATAACTTCAAATCTTTGTTACTGCTGATCTACTAAAGATGTACATGATGCTGCTTTATTTCCCTCTTCAGAGGGTTTACATCTATGTATCTATCTCTGTTGATGCATATGTGCCTGTATATATGACTGAAATGAGCAGATTCGCTTGACTTTATGAACTACATGCCAGACCACATCTGAAGAACTGCTGAGCTTGCAAAGTGCAGTACCACACTCCGCCTTCCATTCTCTCTCAGTCTCCCTCAGTGGTGATGGTTGTGGCCCTTCAATATTTTTAACCATTTCATGATTAAAAGTTCAGAGAACAAAAAGGATTGTCTTTATGTGTGAGTAGTGTGTGTTTTGTGACTCGAGTTTATTTACTGGACTCCGAAGCAGAGCTATGTACCTTTCTCGACTGAGTAAGTTTCATGGTATGGTCAACATTTCAGAAATGTCCAGAGTGAGACTCAGGTCTGCAAAAATTCTCAGCATTGGGAAATTTGAAAAAATCTGATTACGCACAAAGCCAGAACAGAAGTTTTTGGATGCTTAGAATGCTTGAAAAAACTTATCCTTTTAACATTGCTTAAATGAGTTCCTGCAAAATATGACCTTAACTGAATGTGCTGAGAAATTTGAATTATGACCCTGCATACTCTTTTCCTACACCTCAGACACATTTCTGCTGTCATTAGTGTTGCTGTCAGTTAGTTAGCTTTAGGCTTTAGTTACCATGATTAAAATTAGGATGTTCTTATTTTGGAAGTATTTTTCCTGATATCTCACACAAGTGGTAAGAGTCTTTTTTTTTTCTTCCCTCCTTTTTTCCCAGATTTACGCAGTCCTTGTCAGTTGGTCTTTGCACTGCTGGTCCAGGATAGCATCCTGATTTTCTGAGCGTGTCATCTGGCAATGCTGGTTGATGTCTTTGCATGATTCTAAGGAAAGAATGTGCTTTTTCAAAGGAAGACTTTGACTCTGTCAGAAGCAGGCTGTGTGCTAAAGATTTGTTACTCCATAACAAAAGGCGGCCACTGATTTGCAGACACAGCTCACACTGATGTCAACGAAAGCCGCACAGAGAGTTCAAGTGTGCAAAGGGGCCCTTTGCCTCTAATTCATCTCAGGGCTTGCCTCATTTCAATACACAGCTTTGAGCTGAATGAGATCGGGATGTATTTTTAAAGATGTTGGCTGCAGATCCACGCTGATGAGAGGTGAGAAAATCCTTGCAGTTCCACGGACAAGTCGAAAACCTGCCTGAACAAACTGCCAGTTCAACTGTTCTTAAAGCGGCCACAGACCAGGGAATTGCTGCACACAACTGAGTGTCAAATACTCACCTGGTGTATTTTGGCATCATTTCAATTGCTTCCGTGGAGGCATGATGATTTTCATCAGCTAAAGATCTGATTTTAAAGTACACATATATATTTTGAAGCTCCATCCTCAAAGTTCACAAGTTTGGGTTTTGTTTTGTTTTTTTCTGTTCCATCTGGGGTAACAGTTTAATTTCTGAGCTGTTCCTATATTTTTTTTTGTTTATTTTTTCTTGAAGAATATAGACATGATGAAAACTGTAGGGCTGGCTAAAGAATGCTATGTTAAAGCATAACTTCAGAAGAAAAGTAGCACAATTCTACACCAGCCAGTACAAACAAAGGGTTTGGTTGGTTTGGTTTTTTTTTTTTTTAATAGACACCTTACATACTAAAAAAAGCATTACCTTTTCTGCCTCTAACTTTGTTCTCTATAGCCTTTCTTACACTGATACTTAGTGTGTTGCAGATTCATAAACAGCAGTCACTGACTTGTGTTGCAGTTAAACCAAAGAAGGAAAACTAGAAAGGTCCTGAAGCAGCCACATGGCAGGGAGAGGGGGGGAAAAGGTAAGTCAGAGTGTAAACAGCTCCTGAAGTCTTTAGACACCAGAGTAGAACTTACCTTGAACTAAAAATAATGAAAGTCTATGCCTTTACAGTAGTCAGAAAATCACAGCATTTTTAGGGTTGAAAGGGACCTCTGGAGATCATCCTGTTCAGCCCCCCGCCAAGGAAGGGTCACCTGGGGCAGGTTACACAGAAATGTGTCTGGGTGGGTTTTGGATATCTCCAGAGAAGGAGACTCCACAGCCTCCCTGGACAGCCTGTTCCAGTGCCCAGCCACCACAGTCCCCTGGATAGGCAGAAATAAGCAGGCTGTGCAGTAGATGACATGTTATTTCCTCAGTCAATGAACCACTGTAGGTGGAAAGCTAGAAATTTGTAACTGTATTTGGTTATTGTTATTTTGATCGTCCTAGAGCAAAGTGTAAAGAAAGCAGGAATCCTGGTCTCATACAGCTTCTTGAGGAATTTCTGAAATTGAAGTTTCCTGCAAAATTCCATTTTCATCACAGCCATGAGCTAGTCATTTTAGCAGAGCTGACCAGGTCTGAAGAGACACTTATCCATCATCTCACATTCAGAGAAGATTCATGACAGTTCTGAACTCTATCCAGTGTGGACACCACACATCTGGCAGGGCTACACCACCTAATTTCAGGGTTAGAGACATCACAGCCTCTTCACCACAGGTATCTCTGCACATTAGTTGAGTTCTCAGCCAAGCCTCCTTCCCTGGAAGACTCTTGTCTCCTTTCTGCAAGCTACTTCTAGAATTCTCTTCAGCTTGGCTTCCTAAAATATGCAGTATAGACCTAAAAACGTTTTAGGTGTGTGACTTGTATGGTCTGGAGGGTTGGAGTGTTCTCCACTGCCAAGCCAGCACTGCTCACAAGCAGTGTGTTCTCACTCAAGATCCTTGCAGACCAGAGCGGTCACCATAATTGAAAACAGTATCTGTTCGGCATTCAGGCTGAGCTGAGAGTCTGTTTTCCATGTTCATCACTGCTAAATTAGTTATGCTCTTTCTGAGTGGGGAATTAAGACTTAGGTTTTCAAAGTCTCCAGCATTAAGTTACCAGTCACTGTCCCAAACTGTCATTTTGGTTATGCAATTAAAGTCTCCCTGAGAGCGTTTAAACAGAAACCAGAGTGTGCATTTCCACAATGTGTTTCACATCCATTCTTTTTCATAGATGGCTGAAGAAAAAATTAATTTTGATAAAATATTAGGTCAGTGTTTCAGATTGTACTATGACAGAGAGCATAAGAGAATTTTGGGCATACTGTGGGCCAGTATGTCCACCTAGACTGAAACCAAGCTGTACAGTGGAGTCTGAAATGATCACCTATTGGCTTTGCAACTCCCAGTCTGTATACTTGTAGGATGAATTCTGTTGTAAGAAATTCCCTTTCAACTTTAATTTTCCCTGGCTGTTGCAAATGGGAGGATCATTCACCTCTTTGACATAAAATGTTATGTTTTTGTATATTTTTCAATAGCTGCCACAGAAATGGATGCATTCTAGCAGGAGACAGAGCTATTCAGCCACATATGTGTGCTCCTTTTGCTCATACATTATACTACATTCTAATTTTATGTGATTGTCATTAATCTACTAACAAATTATTTTTCTTATTTCAGACTGAGAGCAGAGATACCATTTTATAAGTATTGAAACCAGCCAGGCATCCTGAATATTTCCTTGACATATTTTGGTGTATTTCTAAGTTGCTTTATCAGTCATTAAAGCTCAGCTTGCAGTACTTAACAATCTTGGCCTTGATCCTGTAAGCATGCATATGCCTTGCTTTATGCATATAAGCACTCTCATTGAAATCAATATTCATCCACATTACATTAAGTACACACATAAGTGTTTGCAGGATTGAGGCTGCCTTTTTTTTTTTTTTTTCCTGTATTCATACTATTTTCTGCCTGGTGTCTATTGTAGTCTTTTGAGTAAATGATTTGTAGGCTGAATAGGGCTCTTCAGATCGCATTCCTCGCTGAATGATACAATTCCTCGTGTAGTGCCAGGACCCACTCAAGGCTTTTCAGTTCTGGAGGCAACATTAACTTCCACTTCCGCCAAGAGCAAAATTGAATTTTGTGATAATAACGCAAAATATTCAACGAGTGTGTGCTGGGAGGTGTTGAGGGCTGAGGGAAGCCAGTAAGGGCAAAGTGGATGGGGGTCCAGAAAGGCCAGGGGATGTTATGGAGAACTCTGTGTGTGTGTGTAGGGGTAGTCCATAAGATCTCAGTAGAGCTCTGTGTTGTGGAGGGAGGGAGACAGAGAAGCTGTGCAGATCTTGGGGGAGGAGAGCAGGGACAAAGGGAGGGAGTACTGCTGTTCTTGGTGATTGTATATCTTGTCCCATCATGAGTTGGCTGTGGGTCATCTATTTGCACAATAAGTTAAAAAAGGTTTCAGAGAGGCTTCCTCCTGGAGATGTAAAATCTAGTGCTTTCATAGCTCTCCATTCTTCTTTTCTGAGGAAAAGAAAGCATTATTGAGAGAATGAATCTTGGAAAGTTTCATTACAAATGGTCTGTTTTAAATAACAGACCCTTCCTGAACAAATTTCTCTTATTAATATTTTGTGTTAGGATCATTATGGATGACTTAAAATGTTGGATGGAATAGAGGACTTTATGCCTTTTACTAGATCTTGTTTGGCAGGCTACTTAATCTGTTGTTTTTCAAGGGCTTTGAGGTTTTTTTCAAAAATGACTTGTGTGTTAATTCATTACAATTATTAAAACTCTTCATTTTACAAAAAAAATCAAATTTTTTTTCCTGCCATTTGTGCTGGCTCTTTGTGTTCAGTCTACCACAATGAAGAAAGGACCAGTCATATCCACTGCTGTTTGCAGTAAATTTATCTCAGAAGTTTGCATGTACCAGCACTGGAATTTTTGCCTTATATTGGTGATAATACAGTTTTGTATCTTATTTAACTTTATGTAGCTGCACCGAAAAGTAAAATATGGAAGCATTTTTTGGTTCTGGTGTTGAAGTTATATTTATAAAACAGAAATACTATGCTTTACTTTTACCTGAAAATATTCCTGTAAATCTCAAGGTATAACATTTTATGGTTGTTCATCCACTTAGGTCTTGGCTCATCATTCATTATTTTTCCACTTTTTTCATAGTGTGGGAATCTTTTGTTATAGATTAAGTTTTAATTTGGCTCTCCAGCTTATTAAGTGCATGACTAAAGATATTAATCAATTATGTCCTACTTCATCTGTACACATTTCAATAGCTTGGAATTTAAAAACTGGACAACTGTGCCTGAAAAGTGTGCTCTTTTTCCACCCGTGTCAGGTTTTTTCAAAGAAAAAAATTACTTCTCCATAAAACTTTGTTTCTTTTAAACCCTAAGCCTGTGTGGCTACAAGGATACTTTCTTAGACACGAAGGCATTAATCATATCTGACAGATTTTTCCCTTCTATAATAAGCAACATTTCTCATAATAAGAAATAAAAATAGGACATGAATTAACATGACACGCCACAGAAGATCAGTGAGTACAAACTCAGATTTAAATTTCCAAGCCTTTTGGGGCTATGTTAATTTTTTGCACCATTAAGTAGTTTCCAGTTTCAATCCCCATTTGTTCTTAGGCAAAACCACAACAGAAGCATACAATGCATTACAGCCTGCACTGGTGGAAGGTTCCAGCAGCTCAGCCACACTCTTGTCCTCCAGAGGGCAGTGGGTATTTCAGGCACTCCTTCAGCCTCTGAATTACTGCCACCAACATCTGGCCTTTCCAGAGATTCCCAACAATGGAGCAGTGGGGGTGAGGAATTTCTGCTGGTTGAAAGTGGAATTTGGCTTCAATTATAAAAAAAAAAAAAAAAAATTAAAAAATAAAAGAGAGGGGGATGTTTGGTTTACGAGTTATACACTCTTTAATTTACAGGCTTGTGTTATACTTATAACCACTAAATAACTGGAGTTAGCTCCAGCTCCAGGACTCTCTCTTTTCCACTGTCATGTAACCACCAATACTATTTTAGTTCAAGTGCAAATATATGGTATTAGATTTTTTTTTCAGATTTCCTTGGGAGATGAGACAGAAGGGGGGGTATAGTGGGAAAATATTCATTTCTCCTGTGTAGTGGCCTCCAAATGCATTATAAACTTTTATTGCCTTGGAAAGTGTTATGGAGTCAGATTGATTTGCATTTGCAAACGACAGTTAGATGGGAACTTCTAAAGGGAAGCTCTGTTGGTCAGAGGATTCCATATGGTTGCAAGCAGCTTTCTCCCTGGTCTCAAGAAACCTGTTTTTGAGAGTAAATAACTGAATGAAACCAGATTTCTTGGAAAACTGTTGTAATTTAATGCATGTAAACAAAAGCTTTTATAATAGTCTCGGTCACACTGGGATTTCTGAAAGAATTACTTCAAACAAATATCAGTTTTTAATTGAGAGGCACCCAAGAGGGTGGTGATGGTGTGGTCTTTTTCTCTTTTCCTTTATTTTGTTTTTAATTTTTCTTTCCTTTTTTCCTCTGAAGTGGGAAATATTGCAAGGTTCACAGTGCTCTCATTTAAAATTCCTATCAGACTTTTCTCGCACTAAAACTTCCACAGGATATCACCGAATCACACAAGAGTTGAGGCTGGAAAGAATCACTGGAGATTATCCAACCCAACCACCATTCTGAGCAGGGTCAACCAGAAAAAGTTTCCCAGGGCTGTGTCCAGTCAAGTTTTGAGTATCTCCAATGATGGAGACTCTTCATCCTTCATTAGAAACCTGGAAATTCCAAGGAATGCCATTTATTTGCTTCTCATTTTCAGGAACATTTCCTCATCACCTTGATCTTTCAAATATATAAGAGAGCAGCCTCACAATGGCATGTGCCAGTTCCCTCTGTGCTTGTGGCTGTATTCTAGTAAATCCCATGGACTTGTGTATGTCCAATGTGTTTAAACATTGCCTGACCTGATTCTTTTTCATTGAGGGTAGGTCTTCTTTCCCTCTTCCCAAACTTTCTCACTGTTCTCAGGACTCTGGGATTCCTGAAGGCATGTCTTCATCATAGAATCATAGAATGGCTTGGGTTGAAAGGGGCCTTAAGGATCACATAGTTCCAACACTCCTGCCACAGGTGGATGTGATCCACCAGATAGATTCCCCAGGGCTCTGTCCAGCCATTCCTTGAACACTTTCAGGGATGGGGCATCCACAACTTCTCTGGGCAACCTGTTCCAATGCCTCAACACGCTTTGAGTAAAGAATTTCTTCCTAACACCTAAACCTCTGCTCTTTTAGCTTAAAATCATTTCCCCTTGTTTTAACTTTAAATGTCCTTGTAACATCTCTCTTTTCTATACACTCCTATACGTACTAAATAGCCACAATAAGGTCTTCTTGGAGGCTTCTCTTCTCCAGGCGGAACGACCCCAACTCTCTCAACCTGTCTTCATAGGAGAGGTGCTCCAGCCCTCTTATCATCTTTGTGGTCCTCCTCTGGACTCACTCTAACAGGTCCATGCCCTCCTTATGTTGTGGCCTCCAGAGCTGGAAGCAGCACTCCAGAAGGGATCTCACCAGAGCAGAGGAGAGGGGCGGAATCCCCTCCCTTGCCCTGCTGGTCGCACTACTTTTAATGCAGCCCAGGGCATGGTAGGCTGCAAATGCACGTTGCCTGATCATATCCAGCTTTTTATCTACCAACACTCCCGTGTCCTTCTCTGCAGGGCTGACATCAACGAGTTCTTCTCCCAGTCTCTACTCATGTCCGGGATTGCCCTGATACAGATGCGGCATCTTGCACTTGGAATTGTTGAATCTCGTCGGGTTCTCATGGTCTAACCTCATCAGGTCTTGGCCTAATTCTCTGAAAAATTCCAGAACTTTTAAAGTAGTTTCAAAACCAGAGGTTTAAAACTGCACCAATATCTATGCAAAATGACCGTGGTTATATATAATTAATAATAATTCTTTGAAAACAACCATGGTTATAATCTAATAATTGTACAGTTCTGACCAGTAACATAGTGAGATGGAAAGGGGGTGTTCATATAGGCAAATAAATTCATCTGTTTTGGAAGTGAAGAGTTCTATATTAACCATGTGAGAGCTGAACTGCTTTTATAGGATGTAGTAAAAATAATGACTTATCGAGAAATTCTGATAACAAATATGATAACTGAAAATAAAGTTTGTTCAGTATATGCTAGCAAAAGAACCTTAATAAATATTTATTTACATAAATATTTGCTTATCTTTCCTGCTTAGTGAGGACAAAGATTTTGCAGGGCATGGATGGGTGCTGGATCACACTTAAGAAGAATTTCATACTCTCCAATCTGACTCAACAGATCAATAAGAGGTCTCAACTAGTGCTGACCTCACCATGCAAGAGTCACACACTCAGGGGCTATTCGCCTTTTGTTTATGTATCCTTAAGAGAAGAGTACATTCCTGAGCAAAACCCTGATCTTTGGAAGAAACAAGATTAAGGGGAGAGAAAAAGATGCCCTAATCCCCTCCTGCCTACTCAGAGTTTTCAACCCATGTCACACTAAGAAATGAGAGGTGCATTTTAGAAACAATCATGTCTATATTCCTATAGAAAAATAGATGTGTCTAGTGTTTGATATTGTGGAGTTCTCCTAGTTGTCTCAAACTACTTTTCATTGGAGAACTGGATATTAAAGACACATTTTTGAAAACTTCAGGTTTTTGGTCTTTTTTTTAAACTAAGAAAATAAACCCTCATATTTTTAAGGGTCTTTATTAAAACATATCCTAGTCTGATTGTGTGATGACAAATTAAAATTTTCTAACACTGGGAAAATAATTTTCCAGAAAGTTCTTATTGAGCTGTTGATAAGGATATATCAACTGAGGATATGCTGGATGGGCTGATAGAACTGCTGAGTAGTCAATGAGAGAATCTGCATCTAAATTACAGATACAGTTTCTGATATAACATTAAAAGTAGATTTAAAAAACACAAATCAAAATGTTGGTGTGTGAATGTAGGGAAATCAGATGATGTTTTTGCCTCCCTAAAATTTATGAATCACATAAAAACAAAAGAACCTGAAAACAAAATGAAAAAAATTTACATTTTCTTTTTATTCAGTTTTTAACTCTTTAAAGTAATAAGCTCAGCACTTAACTCTGAAGAATCTTACTCATAACAGAATGAAATATTGAGGAAAGCAGCAAATGATAAAACATGAAAGCTTTCCTTCTCTTCATGTCCCTCTACCTTTTTAACCAATTTCAGATTGTGAGGTATTGAGCTTTGTCTACATGTGAGGCCCAGGTGACACCACTAGTCTTGCTCACCAAATCATGAAACATGCTTTGTCCAGCTGCTGGTCTGTGGTTTGCTACTGGTTCAGGAAATGACATAATGAATAATGCCATTACCTTAACTTTAGTTGTGGATAACATTGATAAGAAATAAGATTTCAACACATAGTGGCAAGAGCCTTATGTGTAGGTCCTTCAATTTAGTTCTAGAATAATTTTTGCATTTTGTACTTTGTCAGTAAATTTCTGTGTGATAGACCAGACAAGACTATATATGTTGGATAGGATCCATTTAATTCTTTAAATTAGCATTTAAGTGGGCCTGGAAAAACGTAGAGTCCTTGGTCTCCAGACCAGCATAGTTGGCTTTCTTCACCACTGGAATGCACCCTGTAGCCAGGTTGCAGACTTTTACACTCATACTCTCTCAGTGACAGTATATGTCCTTACATCCACCTTAACCTTCATGAAAAACAAAATTATTGAGTCACCCCAATCTATACTCTTCAAAAATCTTGCAAACTCTTTAGACAGAGGTTATTTGGTAGAAATGCTCTAAGTGCAAGGTCTCTTCATGCTTCCCTACTGAAGTTATGTAAAAGTTCATGAGGATGCTGAAGAGTAAGAAAAGATGATGACTCCACTGCTGGAAGATGAGAACACATGTCTAGGACAGAGGCAGACCTTCTGCAAGGCTTCAATGTTCTATGGAAACCAGCCTAGAGACTGCATCTCAAAATAAAACATAGCTAAGGCCTTTTGCAATAGTCACAAACTCAACCTTTCTTGAGAGAGAGCATTAGAGGCAGATAGGTTTGACAGCAGAGACAAGGTTGCCTGCAAAATTTAGCCACTAGCAAATTTAAAGCCTGTGATATCACCATCTTGATCACTATGGATGAAAATTAAATACAAATAGATGACTGCTAGGATGTCATATGCTGTCTGGAAGCAAAGGTTGTACAGGAATCAATCCCCATGTCTAGAAGAAAGCTCAGTAATACAATTTCGGCCAACATATTGTAAAGAATGAACTCTTGATATTTTCAGGAGAAAAAGTCCGGATGAAAAGGACATTTGTTTGGAACTTCTGTGCATGTCAGAAAGAGTGATTTGAATAATAGGAAGGACAAAGAACTTGAAGGGAAAGTTAGTTTGATTTGAGCTCACTTTCATAGAAGGAAAATAGAATAAGTGGTTGGCCCCTAACAGTGATGAGCTTTCTTAACCCCTCTTGGGTTATGGAAAACAGAAATAGTCTCTTCATATCTGCCTAATTTAACCATAAGGAACAATGGGAAATCCCACAGAAAATTGCCATAAAAGGAAAAATTTAAAAAAAACCCAAAGAAGAATTCATTGTTTAAGTCAGTCACTAATTCTATAATAGGAAGCCACCATGAACTGAAGCTGAATACAGTGCAGAGATACTGAAGCTAATGAGCTGACTTTTCCTGAGTACCTAATGTGAACTTGCCATGCCAGCTATCACATGAACTGATGATCTTGCTGTCTGTTAGGTTTACCAGGAGCTGACAGAAGGGGTCAAGATAATTTTCTTGGTCCCTTTACATCATAAACCTCTTAATGGATCCCATCTGAGGTTAACATTGAAACGCGTGGTTGATTTGGCTGCTTGGTTGTTGAATGCTATCTCTTGATTTCCTGTCCTCCGGAAGAGGATTTTATACTCTCTGTTGGAGAGTAATGTTCTGCAGAAATCTGACATAGGATCCAAATATTAAACCCTTGCTTGCTATCTAATGACAGCATAATATTTATCTGCTATATAAATCTATATATAGCCTTTATGGCTCATTGACATCCCAGTATGTACTGTTGGTTGCTTTGAGTTTCCAAAGATTTTATTCTTGTGGCTTAGGAATGCACAATCACATTGCCAATTCAAGTGGAAAATGTAACTTGAGTAACATTATGTTTCTTGCTTACTTTAGTACAGGGAGACTTGGATCTCTGTAGCTTCACAAGCAGAGTAGTAAAATCCTCATTATTATACATAAAATGTTTGAATTTTCTGTCAGATATAACGAGAAAAAAACCCCATGGCTATTATTTAATCATATCTGAAAGCACATGAGTAAAATGAATTTATAAGTTCGTTATAGAATACAGTTAATAAACCCCTCTTTTTTGGTCACGTTCCCTTGTGTTGTCATAAACAGTCTTATCCCAGATGCAAAGAACTTTCTTGTTTGAAAATATAGATGAACTTGTGATCTGCAAAATGATGAGAGAATTTTGCCTGCTTATTCTGAAATATATTGTTCTTTTTAACAATTGTATTTATTAGATACTTACTAGATGGTTGCAGCCTCACTAGTAATTTTATGAGTTTAGCATTACTTGTCAGAAACAGTGAAGTCACACTTGCAAGGAGTACATGGCTGACAAAGTGAGTATTTGCTCTAACACAGTGAGGCCTGCAGTATGTGATTATGTATTGGGATTCTCCAATTCTGCTTTTTTTCTTTCCGCAGTGAGATTTTGCTAACTCCTCCTTAGCAGCCAAGAAGCTACCAGTGCTTGAAGAAATTACTATTTTAATAGTAACAACTTTTCCTTTCAGGCTATCTAAGAACATAACTTTGTACAGATATTTGTATTGGTAGGGGTCTCAAACTTCCACAATCATCGCTTCCTTAAGACTTCTGGCATTCAGGCATGGCTTTATATCTGTCTTTTAGATTGGTAGGAATAGGGATTACTGTATAAGAATTAAATGTAAGTGAGAGTCTGGAGTCAAATATGTGTGTCCTGACTTGCACAGTCATGCTGGAAACTCAGCCACAGAAGGGGCTTAATCATAACACCAGCCACAAGGGACCATTGGTCTCCCTTGCCATCCTAATCAAGACACCAAGCAGAGGAGCCTGAGGACTCTGAGGAAGAGAAGCTGAATTGGCTTAGAGCTGAAATATAATGAGCAGGCATAGCCTCTGTAATTCTTTTAGCTGAAAACCTCACTGCCTTAGTGAATCAGATTGGTGTATTACATTCTATTAAAAGTAATTGTCTACAAGACTCGTAGGGTAACATAATATTATTTTAACATTTTTAGCTCTAAGACTGTCCTTATACCTTTAAATATAAAGATTATTTCTTGGAAAAGTGATTAGAATATTAAAACTCTATAAAAGTAGGCATTAGCTGATGATCCTGTCATTATGTTGAGTACCCATGGATTCACCTCAGCACACCTAGTGATTTCACAAAGGCTATTATCTCATGGCTATATCCCCTTCTTCTGAGCTTATTACTTTAAATAAAAAATGTTAATGGTTTCTGAGAAGCTCATGATGAGAAATGGAGAATTTCTTAACAAAGAAGCATGCTTTCCAAATTTCAAAGCTTGCATTAAACTTTCCAGCAAATGCTTGAAATTCTCATTTGGCCAATAATATTGCAAGGTGAATTCAGCCTTCTTTTATACAGAGTTGCCATTTGGATATGCTTTATTATTATTTATTAAATTACACAGTGCTGCATGTTATGCATAGCAATTACATAAGAGTGTGCATTATGCTTTCAGACACAGGGAGAACAGAATGAAATTATAAATTCTGAATTGTAAACGAGGTCAGATGGAATGATCTAAAAGCTCCTTCTGACCTTAAAATCTGAGGTCACACATTGATCTCAGAATAATGGGTACATGGGTAGAGGAAATGATGGACAATTTTAAAACCTGAAGAGCAGACAGAATGGCATGTAAATATTTGGCTGTATTGCATGTATGACCCTCTGCTGGGTGAGTGAAGAGACCTGAATGCTTTTGAGTGAGTCAGAAGCAAACAAGAGGTTGTAGTCGGAGCAGCAGGTGTTTAGATGGAATTTAGGCCTTTGCAATAGGACCTCTAGTCCTGTGCAGACTGTTGGCACTCATAACAAAGGCTTTGGGTGCCAGGGAACAACAGTTTCCAGTAGTAATCTGCCTCCTTTCAGAGATGCTCCAAGACCCTCCTCTCTTTAATCCCCTAGATCAGTGGAAGCTGGGACTCCTTATTCTCAGACCATGTCCTTTTGACTCATACGTTTCTTCTCTGCTTTCAAATCCTTTCAGAGCTACAGAAGTAGTATCTTCTGGGCTCTTTACCCATAGTAGTGCAAGCTACAGGGAACCCATAAAATTATTTGGGAGTATGCCAAACATAATCACAATCCAGAACCATCACAACACCTGGGATCCAGAGGTGAGTCAGAGGGTATGAGTGCTGTCAATATTTTTGGTTAGTCCGAGGAATAACCAACCTTGAAGAAACCATGCACAGAGTTCTTGGCAATCAATTAAAACATTTTGAGAGGAGGAGTAATCAGACTGTAACGTTTGCTGGATGGCAGTGAAAGGAGGATAAAGTGGTGGAGATGAGGAAACCACACTGTTGACATCATGGCAAATTCTGACATAATCTGTGCATTTTGTTCTTCTTATTCACAAAGCAAAAAGACAAACAAAAAACCCCAAACTATAGGAAAACCTGCCTGGACATATAGAGAAGAAATGTCAATGCAAACATTACTGCTACAGAGAAATATATCCGAAAAATTAAGTCCCCAGGGGAACTGGGATGTTATTATTTACTAGGGCTAATAAAGAAGGGAGAGAAGGCAGAGGTATTATATTTTGCAGGTGATAAGCCTATTCAGGCAAGAAAGTATATCAGCCAGGGAGTAGAAGAGAACTGGCACACACTGTGCACTAAGAATGATGCTGGCAAAGGCCTGACTGAGTGAAAGCCAGAGTGGCTCAGTGTGCTGGATTTCTGTTGCTGCAAATAAAAAATCTGTTAAAAAAGGCATTAGAGAATTTCAGGGAACTTGTCAATGAGATTTCCTGCTAGAATATTGAAGGATGATTACTTTATACTGAAGAAAGAAGAAATTAATAGCATTCATTATACATAAGAAAAATAGACCTTAACATTAAGAAATGTTTCACCTACCTGAGAAATGGCCCTTGGTTTTGTACTTCTGAGAAATTCTGAGAAGTTCTCTTTCTCTGAACAGAGAGGTGAGCTGAGCATAACATATCTTCCTAAGCAGTGCCACTTTTTTCGAGCTGATGTCTTTACAAAACTTTTATCAATTTCTCTCCATTTGCCTTGCCAACATCACCCTGGATATATGAGAAATATGGACTATGCTGACTAATCTTTTGGCTAGTTTTCTCAAATAGAGAATCAATAAATTAATAAAATGAAGGAGGGAAAAAAAGAGATGTAACTTGCCTTAGGAAAATATCTATCTAAGCAGCGTTTAATAAAACATTAAGATTTTTAGCACAGTAAGTGAATAGTCCCCACACTTTCGTGTGGCCCTTCCTCTTGCATGTGTGGGTGGCGTAAAACTGCTCTGTATGTGATCAACACAGATCTGTCTACTCTTAGGATACAATCATAGCATCGTAAGCTGCAGTTTATGGGCCTTCAAGACATAATTGATGATTAAATAACTGCAACATAGACTACTCATAAAGCAGGAATCGAAATGCAGTTTTCCAGTGGTTATGATGATCTGGGAAGGGTTAAGGTGTCTTAGTCAGTTGGAACAACAGTCGGGAACAAGGACAGATACCTTCACCAGAAACGATGGGCACTACAATGCCGGTGCATCACAAAAAAGGAGGGCTGAGAATTGTTTTACCTATTTCACTTTTCTCTTAAGTTGTCAAGTCCTACTTGTAGAGCCAGTACAAATGTGTAGCCAGTCAGGACAAGGACTAGAGGTTTAGGATGTGATGAGATATTTGATCTCTCCTTCACTTCTGAAAAATGAAGTAGCTGGACAGCAGCACATGGCAGACTTGCTTTGAATTCATTAGTAAAGAGGTTTTTGGCATATAGCTTGCGATCGTTACCCACTATAGGCACATTAAAGGCCTATCAGCATGGCATGCTGTACCCTACAGCAATACTCTAGGCATCTATTCACAGACCTCTAGTGTTAACAGTTAAAATCTGGATTCAGAAGGGATTCAGAGTGTAAAGGAACAGGCTTGCAATCCCTGCAGCATTCGCTGCAGTATTTTGGAGTGCCAGCCTAGAAGGCTGAAGATACAATGGGAAGAAAGTATTAGGGACACTCAATAAATTCATCAGGTCCTTGGAAATGTATGACATGCACTGATTTTACATTCTAGGAAGTTTAAACCAAGGGCATACTTAAGACACTAACAAAGATAAAGTGACAGATTCTGTTTAAACTCTGCTCAGGCATAAGGGGAGTGTAGAAAATGTTTTCACATAAGGGCCCATACCTTGCATGTTGTATGAAGTGTTAACCTGGATCCAGAAAGATATAAATAAATCATAGCTGGGGTAGTTATAGGAAAATTAGTTGTGCACCCTCTCCCTTCAAGCCAGGACAGAGTTCTTTTTTCCATCCTTATCCAAATGTAATGTGTTGAGTCCTGTGCACAATTTCTTGAGTTCATATTATGATAAAGAGAACACTGAGAAATATTTTCTGGAGCAATCTTCTCAATACCTGTCTATAAAAGACTTTTTAAAACAGGACCAATGAGGTCTATACCACAGACTGGATAAGAATATATGCAAACCTGCTGTCCTAAAGCTAAGCATTGCCACAAGATTTTATCACAAATTTATATAAACCTATAAGTTTCTACTCTGAAGGAGAGGGTGTTATAGGGTCAGAAAAGGGCAGGGAAGGCTGATTACCAGAGAGAAATTTGTGTTATGGCTGAGCTAGTAATTCAAAGATGTTCAGACTTCCCTGTAGAGGGTTAATTTTACAACTTCTTAAGTTGCTCAGTCCATCCATTAAAGTGCATTTTTGCGTTCAGATGATACATTAATAGTTGGAACTCTTGCTGTACCCAGACCCAGAAATAAGATCTGGAAAATATGTAAACAGTTCTTAACATTCTCTGCTTGGGTAAGGTGAGGAAAGACCTTGCACTTCAGTCTGAAATGTAGACCAGTTCTGTAAATTCAAACTCTCCACTTAGGTTCCTGTTGGGACTTCACAGAGTACTTGCTTTCTTTCATGCTAGATTTATTTGAATGACCTTATTATGGAAAATGGGATTTTATATCTCAATGCCCATTACATTTTTTTTATTTGTTACAGTGAAAACATTTCATTAAAGCCCTTATTGAATAGCTAAGTGTGAATCTTGGGAATGAATAAAAGTCACTTATTGAATCAGCCCTCACTGGAGCTAAGAAAGCATGTACAGCTGCAGAACTATGAAATGCTCAGTGCACTTTGAGTTTCATAGGAAAATGCTACAAAACCCAGCTCAAGTTTACTTTTAAAATAAATAAATGAAGGGCCCAAGTTGTTCCATTTCAGGGCCGGCCTTCATCCTTTTTGTGGACAAAAATGGTACCTCCTAGGTGGAGGGGAAGTGAAGTCACTGCTACATCCTGTCTGTGACTGTTAGTTGCCATCCTCACTATGGCAGTCCTCCTTGCGAGAATGAAGGGAGTGGACGTTTCAACTCCTGGACCTTGTTTGTCCTTGAGGGGAATCAGGGAGTCATTAGGATCTGTTTCTCCCAAAAGAGAAGATGGAGCCACTGGGGCTTGTGCTATCTGTACCACGGAAACTCAAATAATAATCTCCCTCTGCCCTCCAATTAATTAGATTATTAGAATCATTCTGAAGCTTTAACTTAAACTATAATTCAGTTCTTTCCTCTTTTTAAATTATTTAAAGTCAAAATGCAGATGTAGGAAATTCAAATGTACTTAAAGATCAGGGATTTTAATTTGGGGTCATTATTGGTGTATGCCGTGGTTGTATTTCAGCAGCTAAAGAAAGGGGAACAGATTTTGCTCCTTGCTACCCCACTGTAAATCTAGAGAAACTCCACTGATTTCAGTGGCATTTATTCTTGAATTACCCTGGCTTAGTTGACAGCAGAGTATGGCTGACTGTGACTCCATAGAGATACAGACTGTTTATATGTTGAGTCTATTGTTGATTAAATATGCACACAAATGCAACAAGCCATCAGTCAAAGAAATCACATTTGCTCTGCTGCCAGGATATAAACTAAAATCCTGAAAAGAGAAGGTATTCCTCTGATATATTGAATGATACAATTTCAAAAGAAATCATTGCTCCACATTATTTTAATGTGATTAGTGCCTGTGAAAGGCACTGAATTGGAAATGGATGTCCTCTGTTCACCGATTAAAAATCAAAAAAACTCTCAGCTGGTATCTCTACCCTGTTCTACCAGTCTTCCTGGTTTAAGGGTCTCCTATGACAAACAGGAGATTTCCATTGCCATTGCTGCTTATTCTGAGTAGCACACAAACAAGAAACCAGCTTTATTTGCAATGGCTTTCCTGAGACATGAGTGTTGGCCCAGTGCATTTCTTATGATCTAGCCTGCTGTAGCAGCACTCAGGTGCTCTCAAGTTTTTTCAGGTCTGATCTTGGGATCAAAGAATGGAATTTCAGCCAAGTATTATTAAATAAAGGTCCAGTACTTAAATATCCAGGTACAACCTATGCATAATAAATCTACTTCTTACTGACAGGAGTAACTTTCTTGGATATCCGTATACTTTAAGTCAATGCTTAAAACATTTTATATGAGATTTATCACAAGAATTATAGATAAATAGATGTGTTTAGGTAGATCTTATCTGCTCTGCCCAGTTCTTATTACAAGATTCACAGATTCTCCTGGGCATCTTCAGCATCCTGTAGGATTTTGGTTTCAGAGATGTTGCTGTAAAGTCTAACTGAAAATATTCATGATAAAGAGGCAAGATGAATAGTCAAATATCTTTCCAGCTCTGAGCATCCTAGTAATCAATATTTTCCTGAGGGCAGTTGAATACATTGCATTTAGCAGTACAGGAATAGTGACAATGATATAGCACTTGGATGTAGCACTGACTTAATGTGTGTTTCTTGTTTATTTACAGATGTCTCGACTCTTCATCGTTTTGATCACTCATTCAAGGTACTTGGAATTCATGCTCAGATGATTCTTTAAGTTTGGACATTTGTGAAAATCTGGTCCTTTGTGGGGTTGGGTGCAAAGGTCAGCATGTCCCTATGCAGAATTTTGGTGAAGAAAAAAGACAACTATTTCACAGATACCCTCCTAAGGATCTGTCTCTTGTCTTTCTTTTTTTGAAACTTGATTGGTACCTTTATTTTATTGGTTAATTTTTTCTGTCCTTAGTGATGTGTAATATTTATGAGTAACTGCATCGACTCAGTAGAACTCTTTGGGGAATGAGCTATAATATGCCATTAAAAAAAAATTATAAAATCCAGCCACGCACTAGGTTTAGGTCTTACTGGCAATGAATGAACACTAGTACAGTTCTTAGCCATAATTTTTTTGCATAAAGTCAAAATATGTTGCCATTTACTGCATTAATAATAATGTGAAGTAATAATTTTGTTATTTAGAGCAAAAGAAGAAGAAAAAGAAAAAGAAAGAAAAGAAAAGCCGTATGAGATTCAATTTCCTATTGGTGTTCTCTGGACTGCTGGCACACAGAGGTTAACTAAACCTGGAACTGAAATAGTAAGTGATGTCGGCAGTTAGCACATTACCATTTTCTCTCATCTATTCATGTAAAGTGCAGAGCAGGTAACTTTAACTATCATCTTCAGTAAAAAAAAAAAAAAGAAAAAAGAAAAAAAGAGTTCAGGGCATTGTCAAGGAGCCATTCAGCTTTGGCTCTTAATTAAAGTAAACACAGTAAAAAACATTTCCATTAAAAGAGAAAGTTTTAACCTCTCATAACAATCTGACCACATTCAAATGAGGGTGGAATGCAGGCCACCTCATGGGAAGAGCTTGCAGTATAAAATTTTGCCAGTATAGTGGCTGCCAATAAAAAATATTGTAATTTTCATTACACTGTGCTCATCTATCATTGGAAAAATGCAAGGATGAGATCTTCCATACAAGTTCAGGCATATGCCCTTGAGAGCTACAGAATGACTTTCAATGCAATTCCAAATGTTAATATCCCCACAGGAATGCAGATCCAACAGAGGAACCTACTATTCTACATAGCCATCATATTCACCTCAGTGAGTGAACATCATGCATCAATGTGGCTTGATACTGTGATTAGCTACTTTGGGGCTGTGCTGAATAATCAGCAGGATTGACAGTTCTTCCTTAGGCTCCTGGGTTTTTTTATGGGAAGGCTCTCCTTGATTTTTTAAGATTATTTATGATTTTCATTATATATATATATATATATGTGTATTTTACTGATTAAAAAAAAAACATTTTACATTATACCAAGGATTGAGAAGTCTTAACAAGGATTAAGAGAGAGAGTGGAGAGAACTCCATTGCCACAGGATAATAGACAGAAGTGTTGGCAGCAATATGTTCTCCTAACACAGCTCTAGCATATCATATCCAAATTATTTGGCTTGCTTCTGGTGAACTTCTTATCAGATAGGTATTGACAATTTTGGAAGAACTATTGCTTGAAAAGAAAGTGTTGGTCTCTCCAAGAGAGCAATAGTACTCAATAGAACAACAGTTAAAATAATCTATGGGATAAAGAATAGAAGAATTAAAATTTCAAGGTCTGGCTTGAATTTAAGAAGCATTAACATTCTGTACTCTTTCTGAAAGAAGGCTATTTGAGAGAATGATACTTAGTACTATTATTATAAAATGCAATATCAAAATACATAGTCAATAAAAACAAATACAAAACAACACTTACCTGAGCCAGAAGTTTTTAATTTAAAGGCAGTTAAATAAAGTGTTACTTGTATATGAACTGTGAAGGGAGGGAGTTGCTGAGTCCCTACAGAGGTATCTTAAAATTTTATTATAAATGTTCAGATAAAGACAAAGGTATTGAAAGAAACTGGATGATATGTATATTTACTTCATTTTCCTTGCTTTTGGCAAGAAAATAATAAATCTTTTTTTAAAATGGTGCTAAACACAAGAAAGGTGCATAGCTGATGATGTCTCTACTGTTGCTAGCTAGGCAAATCAGGGACAGATTTGTCAGAGTGGTTCAGAGAATCCACAGTACCTATTTACTCTGTTATCTAATGGTCTGATCCTTCAAACATTTATGCTTGGATTAATGGCAGAATGACAATCACACTGAGTCGGTGGGATCACCTGCCACTGAACACTAGAATGGGTGTTGGGAGGACTCTAAATCCCTTTGTGATGGTCAATATCTTTCAAATTGAATGATACTAGACTAACACACATTCAAAAGCAGGCTGCAGTCTGGCATTTTGCCGGCAGCTAACATGCTTGGGGCCTGATTCCTACTGACTTCAAACCTTCGTGTATTCTCAGTGCCTGCACTCTGATTTTCAGAAGTGTCACCAGAAGGCAGGTCTAATGAATATAACAGAAGTTTGGATTTCACAACTTCCTGCATTTTAATTTCATGTATCAGATTAATTTTATCTGTAATATTATTTATTCAGTCATAGAAAAAGAACTGGATGGGATGGAAGACATCGTTCAACATCGTTCTGGGACCCCAGTCACAGACCAAAATGCTGTTGCTTCAGGTGTGTATTAGTCACAAGTCTGCTCTTAACCTTAAAATCAGGAAAAGTATGTAGAGAATTGTTGAGGGAACGTGGGAAGAGACTGCTGTAGATCTTCAGTACGTCTTAAGATGCTTAAGAAACTTCAACTTTTGTGCTAAGGCCAAAAAGAAATGTCAGAACAAGATGAATTAAAGGAAATGGTCATGGACAAGAGACTACAGAAAGAATTAACTTTTCACCTCCACAGCTAGAACTGACCGCTGACCAAGAGCAGACTGGTTTAGGTAACCACACGACGTAAAACTCAGGCTAAAGGTTAGACCTAATCTGCCCAAAGACAGGATGACAAATGAAGTATATCTACTTGCCATAATTAGATAACGATAAGAAGGCTTTGCTTCAGATTGACATTTGCCTTGCTTTGAACCTGTGTTCATTTTGAGATTCTTACCTGCAGGGGTGAGGAGATCTGTGATGCCTTTAAATGCAACAATTGTGACCTGGGCAAAATTTTGCTGTAACATACTGCCTCCAAATTATCTTTCTTAGCAGGTTAAGAAATGCTGCCAAGTCTGTAAATGCCCCTAGTTTGTTTTAAAATGTATTTATATTTATAAAATTGTACACCTGTTAATAAAATATATACACTAGACTCTTTTAAATTAATTCTCTATATATTTGATTAATAGTTTCAGTATTTTAAAAGCAATTATTTGAAATACTTCGGCTTGTACTTTAATAGTCCTTTGAAGTCTTTTCGTTCCTAGATCATGCTGGGGCATTAACATCGCTCTCAAAGCAGAGTAAGTCACACCTATGTCATTCTTGGGAGATGTTTGTCTAACTCATTCTAGAACTCTTACTGCTGTTCAGTGAACTTCTCTGATCATCAAAAGGTACTTTCTCCACCCCAATTGTATCACAGCTTATGTTTCATCTATTCACACTCACACACATTAAACCCTTCTCAATTTAGGACAATTTCCAAAGTTCACAGAGGTCAATGGAATCACTTGCACTTACTTTAATAGAATCAGGCCCTCAGAGATGAAAAACTTATTTTATACATTTTCAGTCATCAATGCAAGGTCATTCCATTTAAAAAAGGAACTTTCCTAAGCAAACATCACAATCTGTGGGTGGGTGATGATGTTTACCTTATAATGAAAACTTTTTTCCCCACAGGTACAATCTGTAAATAGTAAAATGCAGAATATGGCTGAAGCTGTAACAACAGTTCTAGTGGAAATAAAGAAAATTAACTTGCTTTCAAAAAAAAAAAGAGGAAACAGTAAAAATGATAGGTTTTGCATGTATATTAAAAGCTTCGTGTAAGCATGAACCAGAACTGAATGTATCTTAACAAATTGCTCACTGAATGAGTTTTGTGTCTGTGAATTGTTTGGGATTAAACTGTGATTTTCTCAAATGCATTTGCTCTTATTGCTTTACTGACAATACATTATGAAGAAGTCTCGATCTGTAGCTCATTTTTGAGCTCTGTTTGTAGGAAATATAATTACATACTACGTTTCTTTTTCCTGATTGGGGGAGTGGTGTAACTGTTAGACTCAGGTTTCCAGTGTCAGTACTATGATTAGGATTTTAAATTCAGCTGGGGACAAGTTACTCTGTGATTCAAATCACACTGAAAAGCCATTGACTGCAGCAGCCCTGTCTTGTAATCACATTGCTCAGTGGTAACCCAGAATTTGCAACCTTGTTCATAAACATATTCTGTGGGCTGAAAGTACTGAAAGAACAAGCAAAACTCTGCAATCCATACTATTGACTTATAGTCTGGATTAATTACTGTATTTTATTTTTATACCTTTTTTTTTTTTTTCATTAGGGGCATTATAGGCACAATCTAAACTCTTTGTGTAGGGAAATGGATTTTTAGATGTATGTTAATAATCACCATTATTTTATTTATTATCAATTAAACATTAAATTAATAATGCTATTATCTTGGGATCAAGATTCATGTTGTGAAGCTGAGAATTTAAAGATATTAATATTTTTTTATTATTTATGTTTCATGCTATTTTAATAAGGTTTCCCCTTCACCTTCCTTTACATAATTGCTATATATTTGCAACATTAATTCAAAATTAATGGACGTTTATTTATGGGAATTAATTTTGTTTCTATAATAAAGCTGCTAATGAAACATATTGGAAGGTTCGTACTGTGGAACCAATTATTTCTTATCATATCTGTAAGTAACATTACAGACCAGCTTGCAGTTATGTTCCTGAACATAATTGTCATTAGATTTTGTGCAAGTTTACTCAAAACTACATCTAAACATTAGCAGCCTTCAGTCTAAGTAGTTCACCTATAAACTTTAAATAAACCATTAGGATGCCCTTTGGATTTCTGAGGAAAAACTTTTTGACAATAAAGAGTTCACACTGAAAACTCTGTTTTGAAATTATTCACAGGACCCTCTCAAAAATACTCAAATTGGAGTCCTTTCATAGATGGAAGATATAGTGAAGAAAGTTTATTTTTAAAATTGCTTTGATAAATCAAGTTTAGATGACTAAAATGAACTATCACCACTTCTTTATCAATCATCTCAACTCTCAAATAGTTTTGTTGCACTAAGCAATGAAAAGTACATTTTAAGAAGCCTGATGTGATCATAAGACAATAGACAGCAAGATCAAATGCAAATTATTGTTCATAGAAGTATGCATTATGGAGGTGTATTCAGACCACTATCATCACATGATTCGTAACATTCATTCTTTATTTCTCGTACCAGAGGAAATTACTCTTTCTTGCACTCTAAGTAAGCAATACAATGTGCAATCACCTCTAGCTCAATTGAAGTATTTAGTTTTCAAAGTAGTCTATCTCCTACAGTGACTCTACATGGAATTTTCTTTACACCACACAGATTTCAGTGGTTGACTTTCTCAACAAATGTGAACCTGAGCTACATCTGGTCCATGGTGTCCTCAAAGCTACAGATAATTTTAACAGCGTAATACCTGGTTTATGATGCACTCAGAAGTCCAGTTTTCAAGTCTCTGCACTAGAGTGGATAGTCTCCCTCTCTAGGGATGACATTTAAGTCTCAAACAATAGTGATTGCATCAGAAAATATCCTTTAACAGCTGTGCCATGAGAGACAAGTCTAGAGTGGATAGTGAGGGAGGTACAATGAATTCCTTCCTGGTAATGGTCTTATCCCTGACCATGTGAATTTTAATGTTCCCTATTTTAGCAAACATAAATACCATTGTTCATAAAATTATCATCTTGGTCATAAAATTACCTTCTGCTTTTTAAAATTCAGCTGAAGTATTTGACTCAGTGACCCTCCATGACAGAAATCCCACAGGCTGATTACATGCTGTGTGAAGTATTATTCTCTCTCTTTTGTTTTACATTTACCTGTCATTAACTTCAAGTGACCCTGCTGTTGTTCTGGTGTTCTGAGACACTGTTAAAAAGATGGACTGGCTAGTTTATGACTCTACCCTTCATAATCTTAAATGCTTTAATTAAATGCCTTGTAGTGTTTATTTTTCACCACTAAATCATCCTAGCTCTTGCAACCTTCATACGCAAATCCTTCATATTCCTAACTCTGTTTTCTGGACTTCCACAATCTTAATATTCTTTTACTATTAACATCCCAAACTGAATTTTGTGTTTTATATTAAGGCATATCTTGCCCAGTACTCCAGAAGCAAATATTTTTAACTTGAAATATGGAATACAAATGCTCATTTTCAATCACTTGACATATAATCTGAAACTGATTTAACATTCCTTGACATTGATTACCTCTTGCATGATATGACTGATCTTCAAATCAGGCATAGACATACTGAATAAGGGGTACATGAGATACCAGGCCTGGCTTTCCTCCTCTCAGGATCTGTGTTGGTATGTCTTCTAGAAAGCTGAGCAGGAGCTGGCTTGCTGTGCTGTGCCCTGGGGGTACGGTGTCATGTTTGGTATCTGAGAACTGTCCACTTTCTTTTCCCCTCTCTCATTTGCTATGTGGTGCGGTTAGGGAAATTCTATACTTTGACTTCCTGAAATGCTGGGAGGGAATACTCTGGGTCCCTTGCTTACACACTTTGGCTTTCAAACACCACAGCACTCTGCCTGAATCACTGAGCTGTAGTCTGGGACAAAAGCGGAAACTCATTATGATCACTAATTTTCAGTTTTAGAGTCTATGCCCTTGACTAGACACTAAACGGATTTTAAGACCAAGACCAGATTTTCAAAGGCATTAAAATGCCTCAGAAGGCATATAAACAAATAGTGAGAGTCAGTTTCAAATTCAAAAAGCCCCCACAAATGCACAGCTATTATTCACAATTTCTGTTGATATGTAACTTCATGATAACACAGTTCTGTGGCAGTAACATATTTTTTAAGTGTGTAATAAACATTGAAAATATGCCAAAATGATGCCTACCACAGGATTTAAAAGCAATTGTTTATGTTATTCTGCTTGCTTTTGGATTTTTTGCTTCAAGATTTGCTTTATGTCTACAGTAAGTCCTCCGAAGCTTACAGAGCAACACGGCTGTGCTCTTTCTTGCAGGGAGCTAACGTGCTTAACTGCACGCCTGTGGCATGTGCAGAGCTCTTACCCGTCAGGCACTGCATTGTACCCCAGTGGTGAGAGCCCTCCAATCCCACAGCATTCCAACAGCACATTCCAGAGCAGAGACACTCACCAAGTGAGGCAACAAAGCTTTTGCATCCTGATAGTTAAAATCGGGAGCGCTGTCTGTGCACCAACAGCATCTCATAGGGAACAGTGGGACATTTTCTCTCTTACTCTTCAAACACACCAAATGTAAACTGTCTAAACCACAGCAGTTGTCTTTGTGTGGATGAGATAGCAGGGCAAAGACAGACCCTATGGAATAGCTGTGGTTAGTGGCTTGTTGAGGGGGGTGAGGCAAGAAACTCTCTTTTAATCAATGTGATAATTGATGACATATGGCATCATACTCTTGCCTGATTCCATTCTTTCCCTGCACACTACAGGTCTCAGTGCCTTCCCCATTTTTTTCTCCCATCCCAGGCCCTTAGCAGGCCAAATGGAAATCTCCCTACTGTATTTTTTTTATTACATCTATGTTTGAAAACCATAAGTCTTCAAAAGAGACTAATTTAACTGGGGAAGGACTGCTTAGCAGCCACAGTTTGTTGAGGAGGCTGTGATAACATACGCATGCCCTTGCTGTGTTTTCCCATACCAGTCTGACTCCATACACTGCTCTGTGATGCCACTGGCCAAAGGTAGCAAAAAGCTTAGTCAGGGATTTGTATGCTATGGTTCTATATTCATATTTTTATGAACTGCAATGCAAGCAGTATGAATGAAAATCATAGTGTGTTCTTCTGATCCTGGGCTCCTTTTTCATCTATTAACTTTGGGTTCATAAAGCAAAGGCTGTGCTGGATATCCTTTGAGTGGCATTTGTGTTGGCTTCTAAGAACAGATTTTACATCTCATATTTTGGCTTGCATTGGTGGCACAGACAACACAAGGTGTTTGCTCACAAGGCTAGCTTAAAGCCTTGCATTTTATGCAGGAAGTCCTGAAGATCTGTGACTTTGTTGGCCTTTTTTGAAATGGGTGCTGAAAGTCACTGTTGCAGTCACTGAAAGTAACTCTTTTTCTCCTTCACACGATTATCTGGGTTTAGAATTTCCTTGTACTCACCCAACATAATTTTGTGACAACTCTGTAAATGAAATGAACAGTCTGTGACGTTACAGGGAGTCTTAGAGTTTTACTCCAAAATCCAGATTTTCGTGACCAAGGGAAAACAATTCTCTCATATTCTCATTTTTCTCTTGCCATCTATATTTCGCCTTTACCTTGTTTTGTATTTAAGGATAATCTTCCTTTCATATTCTGCTACCAGTAACTTGGTTCCTCTAATTTGTTGTATTTGCATTTGTTAACTACTACTACCCCAAAGAGCTTCCTAGGGCTGTTTCTAAACCAGACATGTAAATTTTTTGCCTTATGTATATGACAGCTTCTCTCTGTGGGATGCCTAATGACATAAGAGTGCCCAGGCTGTACTTCGGATATCTTTCAAAACCTCTTTCCTTCCTCTTCCTTCTACTTAGCACAGAGATTTTGCCTTGATAAGCATTCGGTTTACCAGCAGCAGCTGGGTTTCTTTTGCTTGGAGTGGAGGTCTATGGATAGGTAAATTCAGTTTAATTGAGTAATAAAACTACTTTGAAAAACTGTTTGTAGACCACAGAAGGTTTCATAGGATTGAAATTTAATCAAATGTTGCTACCATGTTTAAACTAAAACCCTAACATGTACTTACATACACTCCTCATGTGTTCATAAAATATGTCAACAGTTTCTGTAAGTCATCAGACTTTAAGTAATTCAGGGCCTGGATAGTTTCCTTACTAATGCTCCTTAGGAATTAGGCTGTCTAAATTGGAGGTGTTAAAGAGTAGAAACCAGATGACAAATAGTCAATAACCTGTATTCAGTGAAGTAGGCAATTATAAAAACGTACAAGGTAACCACATCCAGAAAAGGGCTGATCCCATACCATGAGTAAGACTGACACTAACAAATAGTTCTTATTTTAAGTGCCACATAATGATTGAACTTTTTCTCATAAACATTGGACTGCTCTTGCTTATAATTCATGATAAGTTTTTTGAGTAAACCCAAATAGAAACAAACATGTTCAAATGGAGACTATCATAATCTTCACATCATTTTTGTGCCCTGCATACCAGGAGGTTATGAATGTTTATTTTCTACTGATCACATAATGAGGTATTTAGAGAGGTAACACCGTTGTTTTCCCAGAGTTTTGCCTCTGTCAAGAGTGATCTCTTGTATTTATACTGCTGAAACTAAAGGTGTGGCATTTGACAATGACTTGCTGAACTCACTCAGCTTTTCCTCCTTTCATTTCAACTTAAACCTTCCAAGGTATATTGCAACAGCCACCAGTTGTAATGTTTCTGCATCTATATGGCACACATGTATTTTTCATCTTTAATAATAAAAATTATATGTGATAACAGCAAGCCAATCTGTTGTATATCATTATTACAAATAATGTTCTGTCGGAGACCGAGAGGTTAGTGATGCGACGCGGGGAAAACCCGACAATGTTCACTACAGACAAAGTGGTTCATGAGTAGAGTGAGCCAGAAAGGTAATTTACCTTTATTTATTATCACTCTGCCCAACAGGCCTTTGATACATAGAACCCTTCAGGATTTTAATTAAATACCCTCCAGTGAGAAGCTTCAAGTCTTTGGCATTCTTCTCAAGACTCATCATGTCAAGGTTTATCTGAATGTCAATTTGTATGTTATAGATTGCATGAAGTTTGAATGGAAGTTTTTGTGTTCAGGCAATAGGCCTGACTTTGTAGCATGGATAGAAATGTCGTATCTTGAAGTTCACACTACTGCAAATAAAGGTTGCTCTTTGGAAAGCAACAGGATCATGCTGAGGAAACACTATACAAGGGAGGAATTGTAAAAAAAAAAAAAATTCACCCAATGCACTTCTATCTGTCCAGCTCTGTGAAATACACGAACAATAGTTCACAACAGTGAGTGACATTTTGAATAACAACATATCATGCACACCTCTGGCCACTGGCAAGGTCAATGATTCTTGCTGTACACAAGCATGAGGCATGTGTTTGTTAGTCCAACAAGCCATAAATGTGAAGACTGGGCAAGACATCATAGAGTCAAGGCACTGTGCTGGAATTATTATGCAAGTTGGAGTGGATTACATGCTTTCAGACATCTTTTTTATACCAAAACCTCACACATAAAATTACGTGAAATATATGTTAGAAAAAACAAACCAAAACCACTAAACCTTTAATAAATATTAACCAATTATATGTTGATCACCTTGTGTGATGCCCAGTTTGACACACAAACTGATGAAAGGCAATCTCTAAACAGGTATGAAAAAGTTTGCTGAGGTACTTTTCAAGCAATGTGGGAATAAGTATCACAAAAATGCTATGTCACTGCTCTTTAACTTAACAGGGGAATTCTATAGTAAATGACTAGATATTAATTCCCATGGCAAGTGCATTTCTGTAGAAACCATTGTATTATTACAGTGGCATACACAAAGGAAGTGGGTTACTGCTGGTCCGGCAGTGATAGCTACCCCTTAGGTGGTGTTACCATAAAGTCATTTTGACAGTTTTCTTAATAATAATTTTCTTTGAAAATTATGTGTGGCTTTTTTCCCACAACTTATATTGTATTTAATAAGATGTCATTCTCTTCCTCCATTGAACATATACAATCATACTGTTTGAACTTTTCTCAAAATCCCACTCTATATCAAAAGTAAATTTTTTGAGTTCAGTATCAATCATACTTCATCATATATCCTGCTCTAGTTTTAATTCATTTCAGTGTGTGCCTATTCACACAAGGTGCTTTACTTTCTGACATTCTCGCCTGTATTAATGAGTAATTGATTTTAAACCAAGTTCAAAATCCATTCAGATTCACAGGAATCTTTCCTTTTGAAGATTTCAGATCACGCTTAATCCATGAGATAATTTTTAACATTTCTTTTGCTGTTCTTATGCTAGTAGACAAGCTGCTTCCAAGCAATTTGTTTGAAGAGATTGTGATCGGTCATTTAACAGCACTCTTCGTCTTGCATTCTGGGTCAGCCACATCACGGCACAGAAAGACAACAGTTGCCCTATTTCTGTGGCTATCTGGCACACCATTACCTCATGTAGACAAATGTGAAGCGTTTGATCTTCTGTGTTCTTGAATAGAACCCAAAAGATTGACGTGAAAAGGAATAACTGATGATTAAAAAAAAAAAAAAAAAGACAATATAGAGCTTTCAAAACAGCCCAAATTAGGAAATTACTTGTCGGCCAGGTGGTTTGTTTGTTTTCTGTTGTTTTGGTTTTTTTAGGAAAGATTTGGTACATACATTTTGTGAGTAATTCAGAAGACATTTGGGTAGACTTCATAGCCTTCTGCCACTTTTCCAGACCTATCTGGGCTTCTGATGAGAGGTGCCTAGATGGCAGATTTCAGTTCTATCCACTCAGCAGTATCTTTTTTTCTTTAGATTATGGTATGACTCCAGATCCGTTCCAAAGGTCAGTGCTAAGATCACACCTTGCAGAGAAATTCTGCATACATGAATCTAAGACGATTCTCTTGACGTTATACCCGGCTGGGACACACAACATACAGATGTCTTACCAAGCAGTATACAACTTTTGGCAGGGTGAGGGATTTGGGGTAATTTTTGATCTTTGTTTCCATTTAACCTTGTCACTCACCCTCTCATCACATTCATAACAAAGCTGGGTTGAAGCTGTGTTTTTTTCTCTCTGCCTTTCAATATAAGCAGCCTTGCTGCTTCATTACATCAGCATTCCAACCTGACTTTTTACTCACATGCTCAAAAAATATTTGCCTTTCTCCTGCTCCTCCTAACCACTCCCTTCCCCTCCTTTTAATACTCCTCTCTTGAATTTCAGGAAGGTAGTTTGCGTTAGCACAGTGCAGGATTAACATAACTTTTGAGCTTCTGGGTCAGGAACAGTCCATGTCCAGCAGCTCTGAATGTGGATAAATGAAGATAAATATTCAGAGCTTCCATATCTGGTCTGGTTTCTTGGCCTACTAGAAGTGTCATGCAAGGAAATAGGGATTTGGAATAGAACTTTTGAGGAGAAAAGTTATAAACTTTGTTGTCCATGAGGTGATTTGTAGTAAAGTGGGTATGAACTTTAGGGCTATGCCTGCTATTACAATGAAAAGACATAGTGTTCTGAAGCAATTATTAAAAGAGTAAACACCTCAGGTCTCAATTTAGCCTTGGAAAGTGAAAAAAAAAATATTTCAAGAGAAGGGTAAAAGTAAAGTGTGGCTGCATCCTTCTGATATGGAAATTGTCAGCATTATGTTCTTCATCTTCTAGAGTGAGACATCTGGAGTTCTGTCTTTATGGTGTGATTTCTCCTAATAATGTAGTGATTTGCATTTTCTGTTTGTGCTGTCTCACTCAAAAAACAATCACTAAAGTTTAAAAACAATCAAAAGATGTTTTTATTTAGCTGCACCTCTCCATATTTACCTCAGAAAAATGTTCTGTCTGTACCCGGTGGGCTTTTTTCTCCACCTGGCATTCAGGCTTGAAGTTAAATAAGTGTAGTTCTGATATTATTATTTTCAAGTGAAGCCCAGAGATCACCTGAGGATCACTAGTGTCACCCATGATCCAGACTTCCTGAACTGCAACCCTCAAGCCTGAAATCAGCCCGTCAGAGCTGGTTATGGTTGTGGTCAGCTAAGGCAGAATATGGCCACGCTCTGGTTTTATCATATTGAGCAGATGGCTGTAATGCAGCCTGTTCATACTGGTGAAATGCCTCAGGCTCATCCCTTCACCTTCTCAGCTCAGCTTCCTTCCTTCCCTTCAAAGTGGCCCAGTTCTACAGAGAGAAACAGTCTTCTCACACTGTGTTTCTGATAGATCATAGCTACAACAAATAAAAGCAAAATGTTTGAATACAGTAGAAAAGACAAGGGAAAAATATAAATTATTTTACCGTTTCATAACAATTATTTGAACACAATAGGCATCTTCAGTTCACTGGGCTTAGGGCATCTCCCAGTGAAAGATTTACCATTGAGTTCAATGTAAAAAGAGGCAGGCTATGCTCTTTAAAGCTATCATCCTATTAGGACAAATGAGAAACACAATCAAAGCTTTGCTGCTGCCATTGTCTCACTGTCTTTGAACATGGCCTCAGCATGGCATTGTTTTAACAGTGAAGGCCAGACTTACATTTATAAAGAAGTTTCAGGTGATTTTTCTTTTAATATGAAAGAGAATACCATAGAGAATATTAATAAAAATTAGAAGAAAAATATAGTCTTAAACTTTGTTGTCTCAGATTTCCTTCTAGTCATTAGGCTCCTTCTGTAGCCTCAGCTAATAATAATAATAATAATTAATAATAATAATAATAACAAGGCTTAGAAACTATATCTTGGTTGCAGAGATTAAAAACCCCAAGAAACTATGCAATATTTTCTAAAAACCTTTGAGTTTGAATATGTAAGGAACAGCTGTGCCATGATACTCCTGTCTGAAATTTCTCCCATTAAACACTGGGGTTACAGAATATTCTTTGACCTTTAGCTCATAAAGAACTTGGAAGCCTTTTGTAAGAGCAGGTGCTTTGGGATGATGTTTTTGTTTAATGTGTTGAATTGTTTTTAAGACAAGTCAGATATAACTCTTTTTCCCCACTGAAACCCCAAATCTATGTAATTCAATTAGCAGACACCAATAGACTGACTTTTACTCATCTTGGATGATTTTGCAATTTGTCTTAATCTTTCAAGCAAAATATGGTCTCATTCAATCTTTCTCCGACATTTGTTCCCACTAGATACTGCAAGCAAACCTCTGACTTGGGAATTTTGGGGCAGTTTTTGAACTACAGACTAAAAATATACCCAGTAGAATGCATAAAAACTTCTTGGAGAACCACACAACTTTTCTTCCTTGGCAAAATGCCTAGAATACTGGGCTATAGCTGTGCTCCTGTGTCCAGGAAATTTAAATATGGGTCTCTGGATCTAAAAGAAAGCTGAATACGAGGAGGCAAGGGGTTACTCAGCCATGCCTGAGTGGACAGAGGTCTCCAGGGCTGAGCAGCATGGCAGAGTTCCTCCAATTTTGGCAGTGTGGTTTAATTTAAGCATATGCTTTTGTGCATGAAGAGGTAGGAACCCACGTTTTTAAGGGATCAGCTCTGATCTATAACTTTGTTCAGGGCTCCAGGAAGCAGCAATCTATGTAGAGAAATGTTACTTACGAAAATCTTGATCAGATTAGTCAATTCATACGGATGTGAGACAGTTAAAATGCAGAAAGCTTCAATAAAATAAAGTGGTGTGTATGTATGACAAAAAGTTAAGAAGACCTAAGATCACTGGTCTAGAGTCAACATAATATTTTTAGGAATAATCAGAAGTCAGGTCTTAGAAAAAGTGAGCTGAGACATTACAATTTTCACTGAAGCTATCATGGATTTGGAGGTGTTCAAGAACTCCTGGGACCAGACCCATTGTTTAAGTTACTCTTCTCATGCTTCTCATTTGAAGGGAGATCTGGAATAAATTAAGGTTCGGAGAGTTTTGGAAAAAAAAAAAAAAAACTAGATTGGCAATCTGGTACTGCATTAAAATTTGGAGTTTGCAATGAGACAAAGAGCTGCAGTCTGGCACTACAGGGAGATGGAGGATACAAATAAGAGGTCCAGTAAAAAGGATCAGCTCCAATATGTACATTTTCAACGGGGAATGTGTGTTCTAATGAATAGAAGAATATCTGTAGGGATTTTTCTGATCTGTGGTTCATTACTCATATTCCCTCCTCAGATTTCACCCATATTGACAATAAATGTAGTAGGAAGACCAAAGAATCTTGTATTTGTTAAAGTTTCATGCCATCATCAACATATTCTGCTCTAAGACTTAAGTTACTTCTCCCCACAGCAAATAATAGTTTCCATACTTTCAATACCTCGAGGGAGTTTGAAAATGACTAATTGATGGTTTTTCCCTGCTTTAAATCATTACTGTATTTCGGACTTAGAAATGTATGGCTAAGTCAGCCAGTCGTCAAGTGAGGAATTAGTCTCCCCAGTGCCAACAGTAAATTCTCCAGTTTGCTCAGCAACCAGTTGAACAAGCTCCTCAATATTTAACCATGTCAATTGTAAACAGGCAGATTCTTTGCCTATGTTGTTTTCTCAGGAGAACTTAAACCTTCCTTGTCAAAATATGTGTTACAGTGGACATTCATCTGCCTCCCTCCTAATGATGAAGTTTTTCACATTGTGTAAGACAACGCCTGCTGCCATGCATCCATTAAAACCCCATCCGTAGAGCCATGGATAGAACAGGGTGGCTGGTGAGGAGATGCAAACTTCTAAGGAACTTGTTTGTTGTGATGTGGGGGGTTTTTTTCCCTCTCTTGAGTGTTGGATGCATAATATTTCCAGGTAACTCTGACGACTGTGTGATATTTAATCACCTCCACTGCCTCCCAGTAATCACTTTTATTGCATTATGCTAGTCAGCATATTCTGTGCACTTTAATATACATGAGGTTGAGGGAGGAATATTTTTAACTGAAGGCTTTACAGAAAATTTTGCATTTATTGATTTCTGTTAAAAAAAAAGCAAACTGTTATTCTTAGAAAATCGATGGAAATTATTGCTGTGGCCATATTTGTTCAAACAAACAAATAATACAGTATAATGACAACGCTATCTCTCATTTCCACATTTCACCTGGAGAAGGAAAACATTTGATCTGGAAAGCCTGTGTACTATTTCAGTCCACAGGAATATCTTTTATTCATGTGTATTAAAAAAATATGCAAAGAGTTTGTACAAGTTGGATAGGGGGAAAAAAAAGTTTGACAAAAATAAAACAAATTCATCCAAACAAGCACTGCAGATTTGGGACTTCTGGGGCCAACCTGGCAGAGGCAGTCTTCCTATCTTTCTTTGGAAATTTTATATGTATAATTTTTCACAAATAAATTTCTGCATTCCAGACAAAGCTTTTCATGGGAAAACTATGCCATGCATATAGAGCAACCCTCACACAGATGATGATTGCAAATCATCCATTCTCAGTGTTTACCTATTAAAAACTATGGGAAAAAAGGAATAAAAGGAACTTATGAATTCAAATCAGGTAGCTCCTCCAGCTTCCTATAACACTGTACATGCTTTTTCCGAGCTTTGTGAACACAGGAATTGCTCATTCAAAACTATGTTCACAGAATGAAAATCACAATCAAAATGTAATTATTGACATAAAAACTAGAATCTGCTTCATTGCAACACATTTTCTTATCTGAGAATGTACATGTCTCACGATACATTGCATCGTGGCAAAACTAGCTCAACATGTCACTGTTACACGGCCACCAATTAAGAAGGATTCTTGGCATGAATGATGTTCTGCCCGAGGCCAGGTCACTGTCTGATGTAAAAGATTGGAGCTTCGGGGCACTGGCGGTTCTGATCCTCTGTTCTGTACAAACTGAACGAGCTGATCATTACAGAAACCTTGTGAGCCAAGGCGCTGTTATCATCTCCATTTTACATATGGGGATTGAGGTGCAGTCAAAAGATTTCTTTGAATGTTCACAATGGAAAATCTAGAGTCTGATTTTTTTCTGAAGGCTTAAAATTTTTCACTACTTTACACATTCCCAGCACAGTTCTCATTGACTTAAACTTGGCTTACCTGCAGTTACACTCAGTATTACCAGTAAGCCCATTTGTGGTGTCAACAGAGTGTTGTAACAGCAACACACCTCTGATCATAAATCACAGATGCAGGAATAAGCTTGCGTTCTCCTTGGAGGAAAAAAAAAGTCTTCTATTTTTAAACAGTAGGATGATTTTGATGCATCTTTTAACTAACCAAAAGTAGCATCTTGACAATTTTAATGGACTAATTATACACTGATGGTCATCTAGAAATGTGCTCATTTTCAGGTCGTTATGTCCTGACAACTCTAAGAGTTACCAGCTAGAAAATTGGCATGCAAACACAGAATTTCAATCATTAAAACCCTGCAAGACTGGATTTGACTATCCTGAGGTTCTGCCTGCAGTGTCAAGGGAGATAAAAGGTTTTTGATTCTCTAGGTGTAGGATCCAGTCAGTGTCCTGATTAGTTCTGCTAAAGCAAAAACCTTTCCAATATATTAAAATGCACAATCAGAGCCCTGAGAATCTCAGAGATTAACAGTAGTTCACAAGGGTTCATACTGACCTTTGTTTCAGTCTCAATTTGCATGAGTTTGCAACGTCTGCATTTTGCTTTGTGTTTCTGGTTGGAAACCTTGAATCCCCTTGCCAGAGCCTGGAGATGGTGAGCGTGCTCATCTTAACCCCACTGTGGCATTCACAGCGTAGCTGCCAGTATCACTTATGCCTGAAACCAGTCCTGACAAACAGTATTGCTTTAAGCCTCTTGATGGTGTTCTTCCCATGAAATATTGTACCTGTGAGGGCTCAAGCCAATCCTTCTGGCTTTGTGTCTGCCTATTAAGTCTGGTGCAGAGATGGCTCCTAACAAGTTCCGAGGCAGCTCCTGGTTAGCAACACCTTTATGCTCCTACCTGCAATATTCCCATCTACCCCACCACAACGTCTTCACCACCTTCAGGAAGAAAAATGAGTTTGCAGAGATAACTCTTGTGAGGCACTGACATTCATTCATGTTCTTCTACTGAAGCACCTGCCTGCAGGTGACAGCTGCTTTCCAGTTTGCCATAGCAAATACAGAAGGCAGTGGAGGGCTCTTGTATATCCTAACCATTAGGGGCTTTGCATCCCTGTCTCCTGATTCTGCCAGTGTGCAGCATCCTTTCATGACCCATTCAGGCAGTGCCATGGAACTTGGCAACCTTCGTATTTGATACACCCTTCAAACCACAATTTCTTCAGAGGGGAAACAGGATACAGAGGAAAGTCCCAGCAAGCACCCACAGTGAGTCTGGGGCTCACAAGACTGTCCTGTCTGGGTCTCCCTCAGTAGTTTGGTCTGTGACTAAAAAATGTCCACTTTTGTCTCACATGACCACCTGTAGAGCAAAAAATGGCTTCAAGTACAGGGGTCACAGAGCAAGACAGAAATTGTGGCAGTGGCTGAGAGGAGTCTTGTTATGTCGTGTCCTTTCCAACAAAGTCTTGAGAAGCTGGGGAGGAGGGCGAACAGGTTGAGAAGGAAGGCAGTAAAGGGAAGAAACCTCACCAATAAGGAATAAATAGGATTTCACAGATCAGAAGGAAAAAGGTAAAGGAAGGTCATGAGAAGTGTGGGCAGCAGAGCCCTTCATTTCTACATGTTGCTAGTTCCCTTTCTTTCTTCTTCTTTCTGCCTGTCTCCGTAGAGTGGCAAGGAAGGGTTACTTCAAAAATGAGAAATACCTCTAAATCTCTCTGAGTCTGTTTATCATGTAATATAGATTACAGTAGCCAGAAATAAAATGTTGATTTAGGTGTTTGCAAAATAAAACATTTGGGATTTTTTTCATCCACAGTTCTTAGAATGAAACACAATAATATTGCTCCAGTAAATTCACTTCATGAGTTCTACTTCACTCCCAATCACGTCATAAAACCACGACTTGAGTTGGCATCACACAGCAAAACCAACCTGGAGTGGTAGCGGGAAGCAGTGTGTTTAGGTCTGTGAAGGGCAAAATAGGACATGATGGCAGAGCTTATGAGATGATTTTTAGTTCCTGACTACAGTACTCTTGGCCACTAGCAGTTCCCTGATTCCCAGGCACATTAGAATTCACCCACGAATTTGGAAAGAGGAAAAAAAAGAGGAATGGAAAAGTAATCTAATACAGTCTGATATTCTTTTTCATGTTACATTATCCTGCCAACCAATGCCATCAATCATAGTTTTTAAGAAGCATGATGACATTCTAAATGGTCTATGAATATTACTTTGAAATTGAGACTAATTCCTTGGATGAATTTTAACTTTGCTTTCCACCTCCCCCACTTTTTTTTAGAGAGAACTCTGTCTCTCTCTCTCTTCCACCCGCTCTTACTCAGGATTTCCATGACATCTCAGACTGCTGCAATTAAACTAGTGAAACAGCAGGTAGAAGTACTATAAGAAAGTTTCTGTATGGTATTTTAAACCTTTATGGGAAAGTATTTTAGGCTGAATGAAAGATATAAGTGACCACAAAGCTACCTGGCAATATTTTTTAGCACTCTTCAGTAATTTTGAACCATCAATTAATATAATGCTTCTGAAAGCAAGATTTTAATTGAACTATGTAAAAGGAGCATGACTTATGCCTGGTATATGACACCACTCCAAATTAAATCCAAGCCCAAAGAGCCCAAATCCAGGATGGAGGGCTTGCCTGTCAGCTTCTCTAAGCCCTCTGCCTTCCAATAAACCAAATATAGATGCTGAGGTGGTTTGGGCATACACATTTGTCTATACATATATGCAAGATAGACACACAGGTTTATAAGGTATGATTTTAAGAAGGGTGGGCTCTTTCGATAATCAGTCTTTGATTTTAATGCCTTGAAGCTAACTCACTGGCTGGATAGATTTCTCATATGAGCAAGGTATGACAGGACAGAGTTTGCAAATTTTGTGTGCATGATCTGCAAATTGTTTGAACCACAAAGCGTCTTACTGAGCAGGCAGTCTAATGGCTGGGTTGCTTTCTAAGGGCAGATATACAGGAGGAATTTTCCTCTTTTTACACTGAGCAAATATAGAACTACGTTGCTTACTCTATTGCGAACTGCAGCCAGAGAGGATTTTATAGTATTTGCAGTCTGCCTGGGTGAGTGATAAGCTAACCCATTTCATAATTTTAAGCCTCACCTTTCTGCAGTGTTGCAGTGTGATCCATCCTTCTCTCCTGAGGGAGGCTGCCATGCAGCACCATTTTTCAGGTGTGAACTCTGTAGGTACACATTCCTGCAGCAGTCCCACTTTGCCCCATATCACTCTTTGCATGTGGAGTCCTTAGTTTTGATGGAGGGCAGCAATTTTTCCCACAGATGCTGATGGACAGTCCATGCATTCACATGTGTTTCTTTCAGGTAAATAATTGAAATATGCTGTCCTTCCCAGTCACTAGTCAACTTTTAAAGATGCTTATCTTTGTTAAATCTAAATCTATTTTATCTGAGTGTGCTCTCAGGTACCAACTGACGGATAGGCCATTTTTTAACATTTAATTTTGGGTTGACTTTTGTAACCTGTGCTTAGACATCTTAAGGTGACAAATTTAAATTTGTAAATACTTATTTGGGAGAAACAAAGAGTATATTATTTCAGGGCCTCAAAACTGTAGTAATTATTTGCACTACCTGAAGGACTGAGTGAAGTTTTTTTTTGGAGGTCAGTGTATATAATTAGAGAGTACATGATCGCTCTGGCCTTCGTTATCCCTTAAGAGGGTGCAAACTGGCATAGATCCACTGAAAGCCTTGAATTGTTATTATTTAGCTGATAACTGAGCCACAAAGTCCCAAGTGAAATTAAAACCTAGCTTTATTTTAGACTGTAAGTGCAATGAGGCAGTTGCTCTCTGAAGAATGTCCCGGTTGAAATATATGAGGAAAAAAAGGGAGATGTACAGGCAGGCATAGGAGATATCAGGGGATGCCTAAATTTTCTGAGGCTTGGCACAGAGTCTCATTCACTGGGCAATGATGCCTCTTCAGTGACTTTGCCACTCTACTCCAGTGCAAGACCTGATCTCATGAATCTGTTTCTAGTCCCTCTTTATATTAGTGCTGGGAAACTGAAGTTCTCAATTAAGTTGGTGGGAGTTGAGGGAAGGGAATGCCCGGACAGGACTCTGGGGTCACAGGATTATCCAGGCTGGCATGGGCCTCAGTAGGTCTCTAGTTCAGCCTGCTGCTCAGAGTAGGGTCATCCATGAGACCAAGTTGTTCAGTGCTTTTTCCATTTTTGTCTTGAAAACCTCCAAGGTTGGGAACTGTACAACAGTTGACAGCCTTTTCCACTGCCTGGCTGTCCCCATAGAGAAGTTTATACCAATATTCCTCTGGAGCTTGTGTTTGCATATAAATTTCATTTGGTAACAAAGATGAAAGGTTAAAGAATGAGAAACATTGAAAGCAGTTTCCTGAAGTATTTCAGAATTTGAATCTTTTTAAGGCTAATAGAACATGTGACTGGGGACAGACCTAATTGCAGTGGGGAGATTGCACATGTTCATGTGCATGTGCCTGGAGAAAGTGAGGACTGGCCTAGCACTTAAGTACTGCACTCAGCAGGGTACAGAAGTGCCAGAACTGTGCAGGACTAAACTAGCTATGGGACAGATGCGTTTCAGAGGTAGTGACCTGCCATCCTGCCTGAGAGGCAGAACTTAGTACCTCAGATACATCCTGGAGGTAGTGTGACCATGCAGCTTTCAGACCCTGAGAAAGCATCTCTGAATTTAGGGTTATACCTGCCCAAATATAAGCTGCCACTGGGCTCGGCTTCACCGTGCAAAATACTCCGTCCTTTTACAGCACACCTGAATTGCAAAATTCAGTAACACAAGTATCCCTAAGAGATGAGCATGAAAAATGCCTACCAAAGGTGGCTTAAGGAATATTTAAGTCACAGAAGTGACACCCAGAGTACACAAGCACCCAAAGCCCTGTGCTGAATCATGCAAATAAAGGTTTGAAGCCTGGCTCCCCCACACCACAGAATAACCCCTCTGAACTGGCCTTATTGGCAGAAGTATAGCCCTTCTGGGTCTGTTTGTTTGTACTTGAATCTCATTATGAGAGTAGCCTTGCATTTCCAAAGTATTTTTGTTTAATTTAAAATACACCAAATTTAACTGAAACATTTTGTTCCAGGCTGAAGAAACCTTTTGTTTCAACCAGAAATACTGTTATGCAAACCAAGTGGAATCCTGAAAATGGTAATTTCAGAATGCTCCAAAACAACAGATCATGTACACGTGAGCTGTGATGAATTTTTGTGTAAAAGCCAAAGAACTGAAAAATCAGTTAGTTTCACAGATTTTAGCCTCTGTCTCCTTGAAACATAAACTAACTGCAGATCAAAGGACAGTATTGAAATGTATTAGTCCCAAAATAAGCTTTCAAGAATATATGGCTATGCCAAAAACATTAGCTATAGTGGGCATTACTAAGCCCACACTGTAAATGAAATATATGCAGGTACACCAGATAGTAGTAAAATATAGAAACATGAAGACTAGATTAGTATTAATGAGAGGTCTAACCTTTTAATTCTTTATTTCCCTAGTTAACCACTCTGTGCATTAATGGCAATGGAATATTTTATGATCATCTTCTAATACCTATGTTCACTTAATGCACTCATCATTCTTTCATCTAAAGGTAATTGTTTTCATACACACGTGGTTTGCTGAGTGTTGAAATAACAGTCAAGCAACTCTGATTTCCCTCTCCCTGATTTTATTCCCGTTTGTGAGATTAGAAACAGGAAACTCCGTTGTTGTTTCAGGGCAAATCCAAAGCATTACATTTTCTGACAGCTTGTGTCGTATAACTCATACAGCGGGGCCCAGAGAGCCTATACAGCCCAATGAGGGGTCTGATGGGGAACAAGAGTTATTGTCTGGTTGGTCTAGAGTGGCACTCTGCATGCAAGGACAGAGCTTGACATCTTTCCCCTCAGAAGGGTTAGAGGATTTTTTAGGGCTCATGGTTTGAACGACAGCCATCAGTTTTTGACTTCACAGAAGAATATTCAGAATCTCTTTGCCCATTCTCATCACATCAACACCCAAATGAGAGGCTTGCACTGGCCCCTTTTAGCTGGTCCCCAGCCCCCTGATCCATGTCTCTGTTCTGCTTTGTGTAATGCATCAGGCGATGCAGGTCTGTTATGAGAGACAGAACATGTATTATATGAGAAATTGTTTGAAATGCTATTTATTAGAGCTAATATTATGAAAATAGCACAGATAACCACACAGCCTTTCAGATTCTGGGAGCCCTGAGTGGTGCAAGACTGAATTGCACTCTGTTCCTTGCGCAGCATGCTCTGCAGATCCAAAGAAGTTATGGATGACCCATGCCTGGAAGTGTTTAGGACCAGGTTGAATGGAGCTCTGAGCAACCTGGTCTAGTGGAAGGTGTCCCTGTCCAAGGCAGAGGGGCTGGAATGAGATGATCTTTAAGATCCCTTCCAATCCAAATCATTCTGTGATTGCAAGGTTTCTCAGTTTTTGGTCTTTCAAGTTACTATAGGATTTTCTTAGAAGGAAATGACTCTACTTGTCATTTTTGCAGTCAAAAAGAGAGGAGTTTCCCACGAGAACTTCTTGCTGCACTGTAAGATAAAGGCAAGGCCAGGCAGGTGGTGAGGGGGCCAGTACCCAGCAGAGCTGCCCACGGGTTCCTGTGGCACAGCGCCCTGGCAGCGCTGACTTGCAGCCAGGTATTTGGGCAGCACAGGTCCTCAGCCAGGCCTGAGGACCACGCTGCCTGTGCCTGGGCACACTCAGGCCAGCTGTGCTGTGGGTCACTGACTCCTCCATGTACAATGGCCCTCCTCTCAGGATCACTACTCCTTGCTGTTTGCACCCCTCAGGCTGGATGAAGCTGCAATGCCCAAATGCTATTGCCTGTATAAGGCAATTTTCTTCTCTTTCTTTTTTTTTTTTCTTTTTTTTCCCCTTTTTTCCCTTTTAATCCATTGAGACCAGCCCCTCCTCGTGCATTTTTTCTTTAAACCCTAATATCTGCCCTCTCCCCCACTGATTGCATTTCAAGTCAGCACTAAAAGAGGCAGTGCCTTTTTCACAGGTGTTGGGTGACTTTTGCTCTCCTCTGCATCTAGAAAAAGCTGCAAGCACTCTGGCCTTCTGTTAATGCAAACCCCACAAGGACTCTTACAGCAGCAACAGAAAGCTGCACAGTAAACTACAGATTAAGAGCCTAAATGCTGCCAGGCATTTGCCAAGGCCCTCTTATTCTTCACAAAAAGAGGTTAAAACAAACTGAGCAGTAAGGAATAGTGGACTTCATGATTGCTGAGTATCACTGCCTGGTAATACAGATGTTAACTGCTGCACTGTTTTCTTTTTCTAACCAATTTGTGATACCCTAGAAGTGCCTCATAATAGCGCTTCTAGCAGTTTGTCCTACTTTTGAGGTTAACGACCAGTAAGATGATAGGAAGTGATAAAAGTACAAGTATGTAAGAACAGCAGCACTGAATATCCTTCCTTTACCAGACTATGTGCAACGCTCCTCATACCTTTCCCACGAACCTCTTGAGAAGAGTTTGCTATGCAAACCTGCAAGATGTTCACACGGTAATGAATAAGTCAGTTAAACTTCAGGGTGTCTTATTTTTGCAGTTACTTACAGAGAAAACTCTTTATGTTTTTTTTCTTAAATAGCACATCACACGTAAGAAACACCAATTAAAGGGCAGCAGAAAAAAAAAGATAAATTACAGAAAAATTTCTCTTCACAGAAGAGCTATTTTCAGGTATCACCATCCAAGTTTTGCATCATAGACCAAAAAAAGAAAACAATTTAATATTTTACCTTCAGACCTTGGACTTTGAAATGAACTGGTAACATTTCCCTAAATCAAGTAAAAAAGACTGTTCATGAACTTTTTTATGGACTACATAGTTAACAGTGCACAAATACTTGACAGACGCATTTGTAATAGATGTTTGGTGAAAGGTCTAATGTAGATAGAAAAGAAAGAGAAAAAGAAAGACAGAAAAAAGAAGAAATAAAAGAAATGCTGTATTTAAACTCTCATCAATAAAAAAATATAAATATAGAAATATGTATTTATATGCCCAGCGTATTTCTTGAAATTTAGAGGGCAAATTCCAAAGTTAAGGAAGCAAAAGTATCCAGGTGTAAGGTTAAACATATACAGAGTGTGCAAAATTTACAATGATTTTGGTAAAAGCAACAAATTGTCAGGCATTCATAATGGACTTTGTGTACTCATTGCATTGTTTCTTTTCCCTTATTTATGCTCACTGTGGGGTACAGGGTAGTACTGTTTATTAATGAAGAATTTGTTTTGACCTCCAAAAAGCAGAGGTATATAAAGGAATGTAATAAGCATCACTGCATTGTATCCAAGCTCTGAGTTCAAAACTAGAGAGTAATGGGTCAGGAGGGATTATTTGGGTAATGCTGTGCAGTTCTAAGACACTACTGTCATTAAAGCACAATACACCCAGTCTTTCAAGGAATTAAAAAGAGAAGCTTATTAGCTTCTTCAAATTAATTAAATTATGCAGGTCTGCCTGCCTGGTATCTTCAGAAGTATTTATACATTTTTTATTACAAACATACATTGCTGTGTGTTACAACAGTTTACAATCCAGAGAATGAAATATGGAAAACTCCTGGAAAGACTCCACCAGCTCCTGCAATCAGGGCATTTCCAGGATTGTCAAAGAAACAAATGAAAACTGTCCTGATTTCCATCAGCCTAAAGAAGCCGATGTCAGTCTCACAGTTGGGTGCTTCTCTGGCTATTACACTTCCACCCTGTCATCAGGATGAGATTGTTAAAATGTGAAGTTCTCTCTATGTCTGTATTAGCAGTTTCACTAGGGCTAGAATTTGCTTTTATAGAAGCTTCACTACCTATTATGACAACTAAAAATATTTTAATGAAACCTCTTAAAGGCAGATTAAAAAGCGTAAGTTTTTTTCAGGCCACTTGTGGAAATTAACTTCTTAGCCTGCTGATTTGCTGTCACAGTTTCTCCCATGGCTAATAAAGGGCTAACAAGTCCTTTCACTCAGAGAATAATTGTATGTGCTATTACTGGTTATGCCTTTATCTTTAAAGTAAATGCTTCCCCAGTTATTTTAAAGAGAGAGAGAAAATAGGAGAGAGAAAGAAAGAAAGAAAGAAAGAAAGAAAGAAAGAAAGAAAGAAAGAGAAAGAAAGAGNGAAAGAAAGAAAGAAAGAAAGAAAGAAAGAAAGAAAGAAAGAAAGAAAGAAAGAGAAAGAAAGAGAAAGGAAGGGAAAGAAAGAAAGACAGCCTTTTTGCTGCAATCCCTTCTCCTCAATGTGTTTGCCAAAGTTTCCAAGTGATGCATTTCATGGTGACATGTCACATGTTGTGTCAGTCATACTGTATTACACTAGCAGACGTGACTGACAAAGCTCAAAGTGACAGCACAATACAACACATCATCGAGGAAATTAGAAAAAAAAAATGTTTCCCCAAAGTATAATGAAAAGAATGCTTTTAAAGATTCCTCCTAATTGTTCTCTCTTCGCCTGCTAAATTCTGTAGGACTGGTGAGCCTTTTGTGAATCAGGCACGGGAAACACTATAGTTTTATTTAAGTCTGAGTGTCTGGGAAGTGGATAAAACTATGAGTATGTTATACAGGGTGCAGATTAGAACTTTACGAAACTGTGCTTTCACACAGTTGTGTTTGTGGCTGGCCTGACACACACAGGTGAGTTGTATATTATCCTGCAATTTGGTGATACTTCATCTTTTTTCTCTTGCCATTTCATGAAAGATGGGCTGTCCTAAGGTACTGTGGACAGATGTGCTCTCCCACTGTCCTAGTTTTAAGCTGCCCAAATATAGTTTATTGTAGCCTGGCCTCTGTTTTGTTCCACACTGTGAAATAGCTGCTCAGCTTTTGCACAGCTGTGAGTACAGGAAAACTGAGCCTGTATTTTTGTTCTGTTATCTCGGTTAAATTCATCTCTGTGACCAAATTTTTCTCCTTTTGTCTCATTTGAAAGACATGCTTAGTTGCAACCTAAAACAGACCTGTAACAAAGACGTGAGTTAATTTGAGTATTTCTGGTAGAAGACTGTTGATTTTTTCTAAGCCAGACCACATTGTAGAAATTGTATTTGTGGTCAATAGAACATTTTGTTATTCTGCCACCTCTGAGACAGGGGGTGGGTAACATTCACAGTCCCTGTACAATTTTGGCACTGCTCCAGACACATACCCTTGCATAGGACTCTACCTGATTGTTGTAGCATAGGTAGATAAGGAGGAAAGCAAGTCAGGGTAATGTTGATCAAAAGATGACATCTCTCTCAAGAAAAGTCCGAGTTGGAAATGATGTAGCTAAGCAGGAACAAAAGAAGGATGGACACTTTTCCACTTGATTGAAGTCTGATTATTGTTGACAGAGATTAAATCTTAATTTAACGGGGTTAATTTAAATTGACAAATGTGACCTTTAAACTGAAATAACAGGGGTCTTTGGCTGAATACAATCAGTTAAAGTAACACCATTTTAGCTGGGACTTATACTCTAATATATTTCTATTATGTAATAAATTACTGCCTAAACTGAATTGCCATAACTACCCTAGGACACAGCTAGACCACACTAAATGTGAGTGAGTGAGATATTTGCTGAAGATGTAATTGTGTCTGAATCTACATCCATACTTAAAAGTGAACATCATGGACATGGCTCAGCTGAGCTGACACACATTAACATGTTAAGCTATGATTACTTAACCATATGTCTGAGGTTTCAAAAGAAGTCTTTTTCTGTATGAAGACTCAAATTATATAATATTTAAGCCAGGTAAATTACACCAATAGGGTTTAGTGGAGAGCAGTGCAGTAGATCATATAAATGAGAATTTCAGATGGTCACATTTGAACAAGTCAGGTCGGTCAGCTCTTGAACTCCTACAAAAGATCATTTGGTTCAAAGCATAACCTGCAGTCAAACTTGGTCCATAATGTATGTACAAAAATTACTTCACCTTACTTTTATATTTGTTTGAACACCTTGTTGCTTTGGGTTGCCCCTTGCTGCTTTCTGTTGTACTAGACTCTTAGCGTATGATTTATTTTAGCTACTGGGATGTTATGGGGCAGGCAAAGCACAGAGGATTTAGGAGGCTGTAGAAAAGGCTCATCTTTTTCCAAACCAGCCAGGAATAAAACATAATGCATGAAAGTTCCTTCTGTTCTAGCATCATCTTCTGCTGATTTACTGAGCTGAGGCAATGGACCTAACATTTATACATAGGTATTATGATCCCCTTAGACACATCTACTAAACTTTTTGATGCACATTGCAAGTAATGGGTGGGATATTGAAGGATTAATATGTAACATTCAGCTGCCTGAAACTAATGTGGGCAGATGCCCCATCTTAATTCTACATGCCATGCTTAATCTGTGTGAATATGTGAAAAGCCGTTCTTCCAATTCTTGCTGAAAGTCACTTTTGCTCAGGTTTCACTGAGATGAGCTATCATTGATGACTTTGCTTGCAAACATCTGGCCCAAAGTTTTATGTTAGAGGTGTGTTTTATTGGGAAAATATGTTGTCCTCTGGTTTATAACAGGAACTAATAAGCGTTGGATATAGCACATACTTCCTAAGCAAGACAGGTTCTTTTTTGGCATACCCAGCCTCTCCCTTCCATCAGTGTCTTAAACACAGAGAGTTTGTAGTCTTTCATTTATTGTGCTGGACGAAGCCCACACAGGCTAAAGTACCAGTGAAGTTGTTAAGAGGTGCATGAATTCAGGCGGAAAAAGGGGAGAGAAGAAAAGAAAAGCTGCTTCAGAAGACCTTTTCTTTCAAGTAGTCCCTGTTCCTTGTCAAAAGCTTTTGGATGCATGGCCTGCTCCAAAATCTTTTCGTGGATTTTGCATACAAATTCTGCAAAGAGCAGAGGGAGAGGGGAGGGTCAACACAGCAGGGCCTAAGATGTTAGGATGAATCTAAAGTTCCATTGAAACATTTCGCCTGTCTAAAATAGGATTTTTATTTTTTCAAACTACAGAGGAATAGATATATATTAAAAAAATACCTACTGCTTCCTTTTTCTTGCCGCTTTCTGCAAAGAACCTGCATGGCCGTAGGTTGAGATGTGACAGATAATTAGTGTTGGGCAGACTTCAAAATGTTTGCAATGTGAGTCCAAAAAGTTTGCATGTTTACACAAACTTCTTTGGTCTAGAAACAGACTTGATAGACAAGCTTTATTCTTAGGAGGTTCTTGCCACAACCCGATTGTCAAAGAGTCTGAAATGTTGCAAGAATAAAGTGCTGTGTGATGTTTCTGTAATTAGGCTTTTCAGTTTTGCTTGGATTGGGGTCATGCACATCAGCATAGCTCTAATGACGTCAGCTCAGGGTCTGCCTCATAAAATTCAAAGGGAAGTTAAAATCAGACAGCATCAATGTGGTTCAGTCCTTTTATGTCTTCAAGGAGTGATCACTCTAATTTGGGTTTGGTTTGAGATTTCAGGTGCTTGTGCTAACCATAGAACAAGTACAAAATTAAACCCCTTGATCCAAGTACCTGACAGCTTCAGTGAAGTGATGATCTAAATCTGTATCACTTGAGTCACATTGGCCATTGGCCACCATGGATTTATCCGTATCACATGACTGTGCAAAGGTTCATTGTGACTGGCTTTTCAGTTTTTGTTTGCTAGCTAACCATTCCAGGTTTTGCTTTACATAATTACTGCAATTCTAAAAAATAATTAATTTAAAAAGAAATACTTTCCTTCATCTTATACAATACTCTGAATGCCATGACTATGACTTCATACTGACTGAGAACCTTGCTTGTTTTCCCAGCTGCTGGGCTGTTTGGGAACACCACTGAGGAAAACTGCTGGGGCTCCCCTGGAAGAAGCCTATATACACCCACTCTTAGCCACTTGAAGAGAAGATAAACTCTAGACCATAAACGTCTTAACTGAGAGTGATGGATGTGCATTGCAGACAAATATGAACACCATGAAAACAGAGGAAGATGTGACTTTAGTGAAGGTCTGAGGTAGAGTAAGGGTTTCAAATTTGAAATAAAATCCTCTGTAACCATTAGGAATAATGACAGCAAGGGACACCTTTCTCACTTGTCATGCCAATAGTGCTGCAAACATGTCTGTAGCCCCAAAGCCCAGCTCTACTGGGACATGAAGAAGGGGTACAAACAAACACTTCTATGCCCAAAGGATGCTGGCAGACTGCTGGCAGGGGATGTCACCTTGGTCTTCCTGCTGACTGTCCTGCTGTTTGAGCATGTGAGTGCAGAACTGAGAGCATCACAATGGCCACAGTGAGCCTAGATCTGACTGGAAATCAAGAAAATTTAAGTTTATCTTGATTCCACATTACTCTCTGGAGCGTGGCTCAGCTGAGTGCACCTATGTGATTCTGTGACTCATTTCAAATTTGTGGCTGTTTTATCGTCTGATTTTGCTTTCCTTTCTAAAAGCTATCCATGCTTTAGCTGCTAATGCTCTTGCTTGGTGACAACATAGCCACAAGGGAAGGCTACCTGGTTTGCTATCCAAAATGTAACACAAAAACTGTTACCTTCATTATATGTGTTATATAATGGAGTAGAGGTTTCATCTGGGTAGGGTTCAGTTTAAATATACTTTAAAGTGGTCTTTAAAAGGAACTAACTCCACTGTGTAGCACTATTATAACACCAGGGAGCCCTCATTTTGTGACCACTCTGCTCGATGGATGTGAATGTTCAGGTCAGTATTCACAGAAAGCCAAATTCAGGGCTTTGAAAAGAAGCTGTGATATCTTTAGTTTATTATTTAATCAGTGTGCCAGTCTCAGGCTTGGTTTTATACTCATGACTGACTGTTGAAAGCCTGAAAGATAATGTTCAGGGATAGTAGAAAGGGAAGCAGGCTGTCATTTCTCCTATGCATTCCCCTGACCCACCACATGCTCAGACAAGGATGAGATAGGCTTATCTGCATTTTGATTCTATTCAGTAGTCATTGTCTCTGAAAATGTGCAAATAAAATAATGAAGACCATGATAAAATAGAGCTGGAAAAATATCTCTCTATTTAAAGCAGCTGTTTGGGTGCCAGCTGCTTAGTAACAAATACATCTTTAATGAAATCAAACAATCCAGCAGGATTTATTGATTGCTAACAATTGTTTTAAATACAGTCTGGTAGGCTGGGCTGTTTGCATCCTTTTTTGTCCAATTAGTTCAGTTGGTTTGAATTAGATATGCTTTGCTATTATCTTAAAAAATATGGCTCACTAGACAGTGCATTATTTTCCTCCAGAATAAAGTGTGGGAGAGATGCATAGAATGAAAGATTTTTGACGCTATTCCAGCTGTTTAGAGGAAGGCAGCAGTGTGCCTTGTCAAGCTCTTTCACCTCAGCAGCTTCAGTTCAAATCCATCCTGAGATCTTGAATGAAGAGGATGTGGTATTCACTCCTTGGAGCCTGTTGAACAGTGGAAAGAACAAGAACTCCTGTGTTTTTGTGGCACTTCAGAGCCAATTTCTGCAAGAACGATAAGAGAGTCCTGCGGAAACTTAAATCTTAGGGCTGACCTCTATCTGCCTGTAGTTCTACTCTTGCTAACATTGAGGGGAAATAAATCAGCAGTATTGCAAGCTGATAGACTAGATGGCAGAAGTCCTTTCAGCCCTTTTTTTTCTAAGAACTTGGGAAAATCTGCCATTGACTTCGAGATTGAAAGAAGTTCTACTCCCAGACAAAGCTCTGGTTTTTCACAAAATTACATACCAATCATGAGTCATACCAGTATTAGTCGGAAATCCCTAAGCATCAAGTTATTTTCAGTATGCCTGCACAGTCACTAAAGTATTCATTATGGGCCTGATCCTTAATGATTCCTGATCCTACAGGGCTTTTAGATTCAGCAAAGACTGTCTCTGATTTCCTGGGAATTTTTATTATGGAAGAATGGAAGATTCAGATCCAAACACGCATGCTGAATGCAGCAGAACTACATGCATTCATTGCTGCTGATTTCAGCTCTTTTTTCTCTGCTTCAGTGAGCATGAGAAATATTGTTCTAAGTGTTGGACACACCTCACAGAACCAGAGTAGCAAGCTAAGATAACCATTCAAAAGCACATGCAGATAAGAAAACAAATGGAATAGATAATTGACTAAAAACACTAATGTGTTTTCTTGAATGATGTGTTTAGACAAACAAGTGCTGGCATAGGATATATTGAGACTAAACAGTAGTTTGAAACTGTAGATGCTCAGGCCCCACACTGTAGGGTAATGCTATCAAAATGTTCACAGACAAATGGCTTTGTTTTGCCCATACAACAGCTATCCACAGAAGCAGACCTGGTGGCATTACAGCTATTCCAGTGCATAAGAACTGCTGATACCAAGTGTGCAGAACAGGGCTCACAAATACACACTGAATGGTTCATGTGAGGCATACCAGCTTATCTGAGACTTGCTATCCTTTCAGAGTGCATTGTGCCTAATTCTGCACCCCTATATATTACATTACCTCTCGATCAGTATGTCAGAATGGAAACAGCACACAATATACACCAGAGAGCACCCTGACACTGCATCACCAAAAAAACTTGTAGTATCTTTATATCCAACTCCAGATCTGAACCCTTCACTGTAGATCCATGTATTAATCTGCCTGTGTAGTCAAATATAGAAGCTCTCTTCTTCATGAAACACACAAATCCCTGCTTCTTCCAGGCATTTTATCCTAACAGATACCATGGCTCAGGTTTTTATATCTGTTCTAAAATGAGTGGCAATCTGTTCGGTACTACACTACTGGTGAGGTTGTTGTGGTGGTAGGGTGTAATGATTGTATGGGCAAATAGGGTGCACCCAGACCTGTCACCACCGCAGTGAGGTTGGAACAGTGGGACAGCCTGCTATTCCTCCACCTATTGCCCCTCAACGAAGTTTCAGCATGTCTTCCAGCAGATTAGCTGTGGTGAGAAAGCAGCCACTTACCAGGTACAGCTTTTGCTTAGCAGTTAGCTGACACTGCAAATCAGTAAGACCACTAAAACCACCAGCCTAGAGCAGCATCTGATAAAAAGTCATTGGCTATTGGTTTTGATATGCTTTTTAAAGGCTGTGCAGAGCAGAAAATAATCTATTAAAATATATGTTGCCAGTGAGGAAAGTCTTTTTTTGCAACATGATCTGATATTCACAAGGAGGAATAGCTTTCCATGGGCTGCAGATGCTCCTACTTTTGTCTGTGCCTTCTCTTTCTTTCAGACCCAGTATCCACTGAAAGATGCCCAACAGATGTTGCATTTTTAAAGATGTATTCTTGTCCTGGGTTCCACCGTATGGAATTAGTGGCTGCTATGAGATCAGCTGGCATGTCACTGCATGGGGGCAGGAACCTCTGAGAAGGTAAGGGTGCCCAGGTGTGAGTGAAAAACTTTTTGAGCATCTTCCATGACTGCCCTATATCATAGTGGTAAAAGGAAACCTTTGCAGCTAGTGCTTGATAGAGCTGCATTTTATATTCCAGCAATCTAATTTCAATAGTTGAGTGACTTGTGAGAATATACATTACATCATGGTGTATGTTTACCAGTACTGCATCTCCATTCAGTGGCAGGTCTTTTGATAGCTTTTCAGAAGCAGTTATGACTACAGAAGACGCCACGAATGAGTGTTTTGGCCTCCTTGAGCCAGACACTATATAAACAATTTTAGGGAAACATTGAGTTTCAGTTTTTACACATTAGCCTGATGAAAACTGGGGTGGGAAACCAAGGCAAAAGAAGACTACATTTTTTTTAAGACTCCTACATGGAAGAGATGCAAACTCTTTTGAGTCTCAGAACTAGTACCTCAAAGGCATCTCTGAGGATCAGCACTAAATTTTCTACAACATCTTATATTTGGTTGTTGACTTATCAGTAGTTCCAACATATAACCCTGTAGATAACAAAAGCCTTCTCTAAACTGTTTAGAATAGTTGGAACACTGTCATTATGAAGACACTCCAGAATCGAAGGATGTGGCAAAAGTAAGGTTTTCACTATTTGAAAGACTGAATGGAATGATTGATTTAATATTTCAAATTCCCTTGATACAGAAATATAAAGTAGTGGCCACAGATCTACATATCTTACAATAATATTATTTTTATTCCATAACCCAAGGAACTGAGCTACAGTTGAGTCCCTGCTGTGCTGTATGTTGGATATAAGCATTTTCTCACTCCTACACAAACCAAAATCAGAAAATATTTCTTTTCCATTTTACCAATTTATTTGACAATGAACACATATTAAAATCTTTGCAGGCTTGCAGGTAGTACATTTGTCACCTCCTATCCAGCTGAATAGAGAAAACAGTTAATCTGACCTTATGCAAACCAGCTGCATCTTGGTAGCACTCATCTTTTGTGAAGAGAATCCAAATAGCAAAGTCAGGTAAAAGCATAGGAAACAACCCAAATACATGGAAAATCCAGTGGTGGAAGCAGTCTGATAAAGTGCATACTTCTGTAACTTACACAACATAGCTTTTCTTGAAGAAGAAATTCAGCTAGATATTAAAAAAGGATGTTCCCTAAAGATGCCTGTTTCTCTCAGTTGACACTAAAAGGTACATGGGTAACTGGCTCAGGTGTCTACACTGCAGATCTTTAAAGTTAGATGAGATCAACCCAAGACACGGCCTGTCTCAGGTCACAGCAGAGCTCTCTGGTAGGATAAGGATAGAGACAGCTCTGTAGTTCAGCTTCTCACCAGGAACCATGAGATTGTCCATCCCTGATTTTAGGAACATAAACCATAAGGATCCTGACTTGCCTTTCATGAGAGACAAATCTAGAAGCATCTCCAGCTTTCTCCTTTCCCCTTTCCTGGATGTTTCCTTCAGTGCTAATTGGAAAAACAGTGATGAAAGGAGAAGATTGACCTGGAGAAAGGTAAATGCTTTTAGAAGTGCTTTTAACACCACAGTCACAAAGAGATTTTCTATATTAAGAGTGTGTGGGGATAGATTCTAATCAGAGAGGTTTCACGTTCCTTAAATGTATGACTCAGAGTGAAACCATTTTGTATTAGAAGGGTTTTTGTCACTTTCAGAATAGATTGATGGGAAATCCTCTGCTCCAGATTTCCTACATTTTTTTTTTTTCTTAATTCTCAGCATTGGTCATTTCCCCCAGCCACATTTGTTTCACAGAGTCTCAGAATGGAAAGGACCTCCAAAGACCATCCAGTTCCAATCCTCCAGCTGTGGGCATGGATGTTTTGCACTAGGATCAGATTACCCAAAACCCTGCCCAGCCTGAATTTTTTCCTCATCTTCCACTGAGATGCCCTTTTAATTTCCATGGCACAAAATTCTCCCCAAAGCTGGCTAACGTGGCAATCAGGAGGCTCCAGATAAATGGAAATTGAAAAGTTCTCAATTGCCTTTGGGACATTATTAGATTAAGAGGACTTTGAATGGTATATTTTTACATTCCTTTTTACAGTTTTAATGAGATATCTAGAAACTGCTGTTCCAACTTTTTGCCATATCCCATCACTGCAGTGGACATGCATCCCAGTGTTTATTACTAATTTTTATCACTGTCTAAAATTACTTAAAAGAGCTGATGAGTAGTTTCAGATGGATTGATTTATAGCACACTGGCCCAGGCTGGAAAGCGACAGAGGTTTTAAGTCCTTCCTGTCTTTACTATTTTTGTTTTTTTCTTTTCAACATGTGAGATGAAAAGAAAAGAAGCAAGCATGTTTCATTTTGCATGTTCAGGCATGTAACAGCTAGTCATGCACATGAGATTTGGCATCTATAAAACCAGATGTCTCTTGTAAAAATCAGGTCCAAGTATTTTATCCAAATTCTTATGAAATTCTCTCAGTTTGTCTACTTAAGGACACTTAGCATTGCAAATTTACAGGAGTAAAATTCAGTCTGGCTTCAAAACCTTGCAATGTAATTAACTGAGACTTTATTAAAAAAACATAATTTGCAAGCCAGCACACTATTAACATATTAATACTCTGACCCTTTCTGTACAAGGCTCATGAATTCAGTTGTGCTACATCTATAGGATGCTGTGACAGAAGTAGAAAAGTGAGGTAATGTAGCTCAATTACACCAATCAAAAGGTTGCTGTGTTCAAAGACAAGGATTAGTGTTAATAATTTTTCTCCAGGGAAGAAAATGCTCGATCCAGGTTCCTTTAGGGCCTGTAGATCCTTGTCAGGATGCAGAAAGGAAAGAACTCACATAACTAGGTCATTTCGGCTCCTTTTGTTTGGCAAGAATGGCCTATGAGATAAAACATTAGGAAAGGCTTTCCTCCATAATTTTTATTTTGTTGGAATTGACTACATTTAGTAGGGTTGTATAAATACATTGGTAAATAGATATTGCTTAAACCTTTAAAAATTGTCATTAAAAACACAGAAGCATTCTTCAGTATTGGTTCAAGACTCTCAAATAAAATTTATTATTATACAATGGAATAATAATTATAGATGGTGCATAAAATGCAGAGGTATTATTGCATTTCTCTTTGTCTATGCTATTTTTAAATTGCTTGCCGTGTTGCAGTAACACAAGGTACCTGAAACTGGGACAATACATCTTAGACATACTATTCACATTTGAAATGGGAATAAATATGTCTGCACCGAGTTTATAGCAAGCTTCCCTCCCTTTTTCATCATTATAATAATTTTCTTACAGTAAAGAGAGGTGTAAGCAGAATATGAGATACATGTGTAGAACTTGCAGCTCCTTACAGCTCCTGTAAGTTCGATGTCACTGATGAGTTTTAAGGAGGCTAATAAAGGGCAAAATCAGAGGGGAATGCATCCAAGGCTGATTAAGCTTAATCGGGCGGCTGTCAAAGATAGTAAAGGCTCTCGTCAGTGCCCCTCTAGCTCCTGCCACGAGCCCAGGAGAGTGATACCCCGATTTGTCCACCTTCAAATATTTTTTTCCCATCTGGTCTCATTAAAAAATTTACTGATACTATTGTGATGGCTTTGCTGTTTTTCACTGGAAGCTCTGTCTTTACATAAGGCAAGTATTTGAATTAGGGCAAAAGATGGTGGTAGATAATGGAAAGCAGGAAGGTGGAGGTACCGTCTGTTAAGCCTATTTATATTCTGATATATTATTAACACTTGTCTTGGATTTCTTTGAATTTTCAGGACTGAAATTCAGTCCCTGATAAGTCAATGACAAAACTGTTTCTGTGTCGCTAAGATCTTCCTCTGATAACAAGTCACAGGGAGGGGAGTGCAAAGCAGATTCCTGAGCTTTTGTGTTCTCTGTGTGCCTGGTAATTCTTAACTTCAGTCGGATAACGCTAGGTCACATTATAAGCTTGCCACATGCAAATATTTCCATTCTTTGGTGTACCACCATTTTCAGTAATTTTGAATTTTTCAAGTGAATAAAGTGGCCTCTATGACTTTGAAAGATATTGCCAAAATATATTCTGTACTATTTCCCTATTAACAACACACAATTATTTGGGAAGAAATTTTTTGTGCACTAGTATATGTATATAGGTAAAATAAATAATTCATGCAAAACATACTGTGCATATTGTGTTTTTCTCCAGTTATTACAGGAATATGTTATTAACCTGCTTAGGCTTCTGTAGAGGTTTCATTTTTCATGTCTTTTCTACATACTTCTCGTTTCCCTGTCCTTATGAAGTTCCTAGCATCTAAATAAATTATGTCACATTGAAATGTTTTATGGGAATTAGAGCCATAAAAATTAGGTCTTTGGGGGTATGGGTTTAAATGACTTCCTGGCTTCTTAGGTGTGTTATTTTTCTCTCATTCACTATAGATTTGTGTTGTTAACAAGGTAGAAAGAAGAGTGATATTTTTGTTTAAAGAGTAAGAATTCTGTTTTTTTTCTCTTACACAAAATAAACAAAATCTATGCTTTCAAATGCTTTCAAGCTTTGTGCATTATAAAATGTTCTTGTTTAATTGTCATGTTTTGATTAAATCAGATAGCTTGTTTTCCTATTTTAACTTATTTTTAATCACAATGCAATAGTAGTTCTAGATGACAGCTAACAGCAGTGGTCAAAATGGAATTTTCCAATTTTTTTGTAATGTATCATTATGTTTTTTAGGTGACACTTCCTCACATTAGACATGTTTCCAAGAATTTGTCTCCCATGAATTCTCATTTCCTACAAGAAATATGTAACATCAAGTAATTTACAAGAGTTCTAACAATGGTTTATCTTTCCACAAAGTATTGTGTCACTATTGATTTATAGCACTGAAAAGGAGAGACAATTCAAGTAATACTAATTCCTTATATGAAGCAATGTGTGGAAATATTCAACAGAAGAGTCCAGCAGTGTGAAATTTATATTTGCAACATTTTTTTCTTTCTCTGAATTTTCAGTGGATTTTGTTCAATATTAGAGTTTTGCAGTTCAGTTTATCAGAAGGGCAAATTTTAGAGATTATTAGCTGATATAAATGTTGTGGGGTTTGTATTTATTAGTATACCAAGTATCTTAAATCTCTGACTTCATGTATTCCAGTTCTTCAGAATCAGAGCTTGCAGGTACATAGATTTGCCTGGGTAGATTTAAATCTTATTTTAATCTCAGGCTTTATGCACCTGTAGGCCGGGTATCAAGTCTGATTTGCTTCTTGAAACAGACCTCTGTCACTAATTTCTGGTATGAAAGGAAGCCAGAAGGAGACTTGATCAAATGGCTATACTCCTCTTTTTAAATAATAAAGTAAAAAAAAAAAACAAACCCAAAAGTCTCAGATTTCAGGAAAAAGGATGATCACTTTGACAATTATAAATATCTCACAAACTGTGGTCACTTGCAGAGAAGAGTTTTATTTTCCAGTCTTACAAAGTGACATTCATCTAATCAAACATGGATGTCTAAAATGTGTTTCTGAGTTAATCAGTATAAACTTCCTTTATAGTCAACAGAATGAAACAGGTATTTTTCTGACCAGTGCATCTCATTAAAAGGTGAACCTCCGAAATAAGTCCAGTGACTCATGCCTTAAAAGTTCTTATAAATCTCTACTGACAAAATGGACTCTAGACTGACTATCTTAGAGACAGAGATTCTGTTCATGCCTGATGCTGGGTGAGATGAATCCTGCACTCTTCATCTACCACAAGAATTACAAACTTTTTGACTTATAAAAATGTGCTGACATATCCTACTCTATTTTAAGCATATTTAAGAAACTGAGTGATGTTTCTCTAGGTCTTTCAAAAACTATTAATAGACGCCAGCAAAGAGGGGTGGTTTATGTTTAGTTTCATCAGCACAGATTCATTTTGTGCTTGAAGCGGTTTTGAGCACTTCAGTTCAAGGCTACACAATGAGGTCATGAGAAGGGGAGAAACCAAACCCTGAATCCATTTCCCCTTGTGCATTTTGAATAGGGTGTGAAACTGTGCTAATATAATTCCAATAAAGTCAATCATTTTTACTATTCTCAACCTAAGAAACAATTTTGCCATTTGCCTTCATGTAACACTGCATCTCTCAGCTTATTACCAGCAGTGTGTAAAAGACACAGATGCAAACTTATCAAAGACTAACCAAGACAGGATATCTCTGATCCCTTGATTCCCTTAGGGGAACTCCTTCCACTTAATGCTGTGCAAGCTAGTTATTTTCTCAAGCTCTCTGGAGGCTTCTGAAATTTATTTCTAAAGGTGTCTATTCATAATGTGTTGCTTTTTTTTTACTGTTTTGCATTTATTTATAAAGTGGAATTTACGCTTTTTTTTTAATCTTGTGTGCATGAGATATTTCTTTCCTCTTGATATTCCACTACTGCAAGATAACTCCTTAGGAGGGGTGAAAGATGCACTCATTTTTCAAATTTTCTACTGTTTCTCATGGAGGATAAATGTGTGCTGACTCACTTATTTAGCAGAAAATTCAGTTTAAAATCTTCTGATTTCTACAGTGTATAACCATACCTCCATCTCAAAGGAAATCTAGTTTCAAGAGAGCCTTTTTCAGGCATTAGTTTCACAGAAGAATAGTTTTCAAGTATGCTAACTCTTATTGATTAAAAAATCTCAGAGCCACCTAGTAGTACATCAATGGCTAAGCCAATAAAAACAAATAGCATTGTAACTGATCACACACATAGGCAGATTCTCAGCGGGTGTATATCATCTTTGGTTCATTAACCTCAATGAAGCTAAATGGATTTTACATCAGCCCCAGATCTAACTTTAATGTGTGANAAAAAAAAAAGGAAACATTTATTGAGAGATCAGAATTCGTAACATTTTTAATGCCTGTTTCACAGAGGCTGAGTACTGCTGTGTGAAGGACTTCTGCCTTTACTAAAATATTTCTGACACTTCCTGACACCCTAAATTCTTTAGGAGAAAGAAAAAAAAAGTACTCTTTTCTTATCAGTCTTTCATGGATCTGGCTTTATTTTGGTTTAAAATTCTTTGAGGGCTTGTGAAAGTTGCTATGCAAATAGCTCTTGCGACCAAAATGTTGTTTTGCTGTATCAGAGAATAGTAACTACACAAGGCGTGAGTTCTGGAAACAACAGCCACAAAATAAGGGGTGAAGCCAGCATAAAATCTGGGCTGTAAATTATTATAAGGGAAATAGAGATTGATTCTTCAATTTTCCTGCTAGACACCTCAATGCCTTGCTTCAGCACTGAGCCCTTGTCAAATCTTTGGATTATTGTAGAAGCATAGGCTCTACCCAAATCTCATTGCAGTTTCTGTTGACAAAAACATTATGGATAGTCTAGGTTTTGAGGTGATATAGTTTGGCACATCTCCATTAAAATCAGATATTCACACTGAGCAGCTGACCTTTTATTTACTTCTTTTTTTTACAGTAATACACCACAGAGATAGGCATCCCAATGGGTTACTTCTTACAATGTCTTTTCTCCAGAAGATGGGTGACTGCTTAAAATTTCAGCCATGAAATTTTGGTGTTGAATTTGAAATAAAAGAATAAATAAATATTCCAACAAAACCAAATGAAAACAACATACAAATAGACTTTGAACTGAAGAAGTAAATCTTGTTACTTAGATGAAACTTTAACAGCCCTTCAAACTATTCATAAAATAGCATTGTGATGAGTCAGACACAGCTCAAAATAAGCTGAGAAAAGTATTGTGTAATAATTCTTGAAAATGTTCCTTCTATTTCCTGGCCTTAGTTAAATTATCATTGACACAAACAACTGTATAACTTATGGGTGAAATTGTCTTCTTTTGTAGCTAGTGTGCTCAGGAAAAAATAATGTATTTAATCTTTAGCTTCACAGGTGGCTAACACTGGGACAATATTTCTGTGATGAGACTGCCTTTAATAGTGTGTCCCCTTGTTTGTATTTTATACTTGTGATATTATTAGTGTAGTTTTTGCGTCTGTTTATTGAATATATCAGAGTATGTGCACAGCAAAGTCAGTGTAGATGATGTTAATAAAGTCAGGCATAAGATGCTTGCATATGTAAAATACTCACTGGGTAATGTTTCAACACTCGTGTTTCATATTAGTGGCCATGGCAATAAACTTGACACAAATTTTGTTTGTTTTTTATATCTACTCACACTAATGATTGAAAAATACTGCAGTTAATAAATTTATGCATTTTCTGCTTGTTTTTATTTATGTGAAATGGGGTTTAAGACTTACTTAACCTATCTGTCAGACAGGAAATATTCTTTTCTGAATCTGGATACTTCTAAAATTGAGATAAAATTGATCAAGTCCAGAACCTGTCTTGCCACTGTTATAGAGTAAACTAGATGTCAAGTAGAATAAATGGGTGACACAGAAAGGCAAACAATTTCTGCTAATCATGTGCCTTGATATGCCCCCTGTATCCTGTACTATATGACATTCTGATGCCTAGACATTTCAGAGATCCTTTTCCAAGGAGCATGTTAACAAGTATACAGCTCAGATTAAACAGGGCAATACTCAGACCTGTGTTCTGGCACCATTTATTTTATGTAGAGAGATGCAAACACTGTAAACTGGCCCGGGTCTTCCCAGGCCTGGTGGTGGGGTGGTTTCAGAAAGACTAGGAAGACTATATTTCTCAGGGGTCCAGGATGATTAACTAAAGGTGAGAGCTGTAGGATGGGGAAAGCTACATTTCAAGGAACGTGCAACCTTCCTCCCCACTGGATACACACTGGAGGTCTTGATGGTTCCTTTCGGTCAGCCTGTGCTTCCAAGGGCTTAGGAACAAGGACAGATAGTGATGATTGCAAGTGAGTCTGATACATTTTCAGGTAAAAAAAATTATCAATTTAAAATAGTCTGAGAAACGTTGGATGGCCCAATGGGAGATCACCAGCAGTCCATATGACAATATTTACAAGTTAAGCTATATGGGGGGCTTTTTTGCAGTAGGCAAAATTTACCAAGGTCACCATCTCTCTCGCATGATGGGCAGTACCAGTTTATTTCCAAGAAAGTACATGAAATCTTGCTATAGACAACATTTTGCTGCTTTAATTTTCTGATTATTTATTATTACGTTTTGTTTGGGGGTGGCATTAGCAGATGACTCAGGAGTGTGTTAAAGCCATATGGTCTTGTGTTTGTGTTTGAGGATGGGTACTCAAGGGATCCCCTGCTCTTCTACTACTGAGAATGAAGAATGTGCACTGTGAGCACTTAAGTGTCCTGGTCAGCTACATCAGCCCTTGCAGCATCTGTGAAAATCTAGGAAAGTTTCTATATTTTCCTTACAAGGTTAAATCATAAAAGTTCTGGGAAGAGAACAGAGCTGACCCATAGAAAGGACTGAACAGAGACTTTCCGTACCATTTTCCTAACACTGAAATTCACGTATTTTGATATACCATTATATTGTTTTATCCACAGGAAAAAAAATACAGTGTAGATTGATACGAGGTGAAAAGCATGTATAGCTGTGCACTGAGAATAACAGTTGGCTGCAATTAAATTATGACATATGAATAGTCACTCCAGAGAACACTGTGGGATAAATGGCAGAGGATGGCCAAGGACTAATCACATCTTCTTCAAAAGGTGTGACCTCTCACATTAAAGAGTCTTTAACACTGTGCTATGATATTATCAACTCAGGTGAGTGTCAGTGAATAACAGCACTTTAGAGGACTTTTCTTTGGCTTTCTCTAATACAAGAGCTGACCAGACCTATTCGATTAAGGAACCTCTGGCAAGAGATGAGCCTTGGTAAGATGAACCTTGGAGAAAAGTATGTCACAGAAAAGAATATAACATATCCCATGTAGACCACTGTCAGAAACTCTGTTCTATTTTTATTTTGCATTTTTTTCTTATGTTTAGTTACCAACAAGCTGGTGTGTCCAACACACAAGGATCATTTCACATTGTCTTTTTCCTGTTAGCATCCAAACAATGCAAAAAAACCCCAAAAAGCCACAAACCACCACCACCTAAAAACAAAACCCTGCAAGACTAGATGAGCCTCTAGTTTACCTCAGTTGCAGAAATGAAGGTGCTAGACCCATAGCAAAAATCCTTCTCCCACTTCAGACCCAAATTTGAACAAGTATGACGAGTCTTCCCTATTTCTGAGTCATTGTCTGATGACACCTACAGAATGAAGTACAGTAATGAACTACACGAGGTCTAGACTGCTATCAATATGTGTGGAGTTTTCAAGTCCACAGCTTTCAATTCTCTTTTCTATCTGCAATCCACGTCAGGTTTTAGCACCCTTCCTGGAGGAGGCAGAAAAGGAAAAAAAGAGGGAGGCAGTTTTTTCTATACGAGTGGTTTCTGTTAGCACCTGTTTGCACTGCTATTCACTTGCAACGGTGGAGGGCAAGTGTGAATTGGAGCCTCATCTGGATTTCTCCAGAAGAACTGGAGGAAAAGGCTGTGAAGAAGTTGCAGTAGTTGCAATGTCTGAAATGCAGAACACCAGAAAAGAAAATGAAAAAGATTTGCTCTGTAGTATGAAATCTAGTTGCTGTGTGCTACAGTGCATAATACAAGCGTGCAAATCTTATTAGAAACAAATGAAGTCTAAAATATATATGGAAATGAAGTATTAAATATATATGGCTGAAAAACTTTGGGCATTTGGGGAAGCAAGCGACAGTAGTTCTTGATTTAGGTTGTATTCAGATTTGTCTGCCTGTTATGTGCAGATTTTTCCTTTTTGTTTTCCCCCAAATTTTCTTCTGGGGCTTCTTGTTTGTTTGTTAAAGCTTAGTGAATACAGACAGTTTGCTCTCTTTCCTTCTTACTTACAGAATGGAGGAACTGCCCCAGTGAAAAGTTTTATCTTTCATGTCTCTGAAAAATTACTGAACAAATCATTCTCCCCCAACACAGAAATTTCTACTCCACCTTTCACTTTCAAGATATCTGGAAATCCTGCTCTGCTGGCAAGTTAGGAGGGGTGGGCATAGATCACATAAAAATTTCCAGTGGGAAGTTTTACTAAAATCATGTTTAACTCATTGCCTCATGTCTGACACCAATCTCAGATTCTTGAAAAAGGACTTAGCAAGGGACAAAAAACCACAGCCAAAGTGATTCTGTTTGAATGAATTATAGGTGCCAAAGCTTTTTCTCCCATTCTAAGATCCTGATCAGTCCAAGTACTTGTCTACATTGAAAGTACACAAGTGCATTCACACACTTACACATATCAAATGTGTTACTGGATAAAATTATCAGCCAACAGAGACCAGAGCTATAAAGAAGATCTGGGCTGAAAGCAACCTGGGAATTCGTGGGCCCCCTCTCTACAGACTGAGCAGGGAGACCAGATGCTTTCAGGCTTGGTGGCCCACCTTGTTCAGCAGGGGTGAGGTCTCTGCAATAGGGCAGTGAGAGTGAAAAGGAAGAAAATGGAATAGTTGACTGTGGGGGAATGGGTGGAAGAAGCTGCTTAGTGCAGGGACAAGCAGGCCAGTGTTTTTGGAAGTCTTTCAGTGTGAGCCACTTGTCTGTGCCTGTCAATGAATAAATAAACTGCAACTTTTTGAAGGATGACTAACCTAAACTGAGTATCTAAAAACTACTTAAAATTTTAACTTTAATGAGCACTTTAAAAATGTATCTTTATGATACTGAAACTAATATACATGTTTTTTAAGGGAAAAAAAATTATAAGATGATGTTTTTTATATTTATGCTGTCACTCATGCTTTGACTCTGATCACTTATCTGGATAATTAAGCAGTATCACTGAGGAACCAGATACCAGAAATCTGATATTAATCCATCCCTCTTAATAGTAACGCAAAGCCACTGGGGTGGAAAGCAGCCTAGTCTTCCTAATCCCCTTTTACCAACATTTCGGCATCAGCATATCTCATTTATTTTCAAAAGTGGTTCAAGACACACTATCGCTGGCTTAAGTCTAATTTAGGCTTTAAATCAAAATATATTAAGAAATGCAAAAATAGTCAAGATTACCAAGATTTCTTGAGGGAATGATTCACAAGCCGCTCATGTCCCTCTGACAGGAACTAGGGACAGCTAAATGATTGTTGCATGTCTGCATTGCTTTAAGGTACAACACTTTCCTTTGAATTAAAAGAAGGCAGGATTACAGTGGAGACCTTGAGATCCCACTGCCATACTTATCAGGTATATGTTAATGATAGTCTGAGCAACTTCTACAGACATTAATTCACCTGCCAGTACTGAAGAGTCCAAGGCTTGTCTGTTCTCTCCCTTGTGTGCATGTGTCAGTGTTTATGTGAGCCTTGTTGTCCCCTTCAGTGCTTCTCAGAGTATTTTTGGGTTCAGTTTCAAGACTGTCCTAAAACCCTCGTTAGTCACTGATGCTCCCATTATCCCCATGTGCATTTTGAGGTGGCTTGACTTGAACCCAGCAGGAACATAATTTGACATGCACCACAGTAGCAATGGTGGTAGGTAATTGTTGGAATAGGAAAGCTGTACACCTGTCCCTTCCCTGCCTCCTCAGTGCCAACCAACCTGAAACAGACAAACAACACACACCCAGACTGAACATCACCCTCAGGCTGTGCTCATGGTGCAAAAGTACAACCCCAGCTTGATGACTTGAGTTTGAGCTCTGCTTTTGGCTTGTGGTGTGAGGCAGGTCCAGCTGTCACAACTTCTACGGCAACCTCATCCATTCAGCCCTAGTCTCAAGTGGCTGGAGTTGGTGCTGGGCAGTTGCTTCTGAAGGCTGACTAGCTACAGATATTGGTCTGTTTGAATCATGAATGGCAACTTTGATTTTGATAGTTATCTGACTGCAGGTTGTGTACTGTTTACTGTCATATCATTGTATTAGCTACTGCTGACATCTCCCTGTGCATATTGAAGCTGCAATAATTTGAACTCACAGCTGAAAAACTAAATATATTATGACAAAAACAATAGAAACCAAGGTTAGCCATCTACCTTAGTCCCGAGGTGATGCCTTCTAGTTCCTGAGGGCCTCAAGGAGGAGCTGAGAAGACACATGAGTCCATTAACCTTACCTACTACTTACTAAGTTTTCAAAGACAGTGTAATGGGGACAGAGTCCATGTGTAGTCATAGTAAAAGTATGAGGCACTTCACCTTGTTTTTGTGGCTCTGCCAACAGAGACAGACACACTTCAGTGCAGGAGCCTTCAGGAGACTGCTGTTTTCCCATGTATATTTTATTAAGTGTTAGTGCCACCAAACACTGTACAGATGGGGGAATCTATCACTTTATAAAATAATTAGTCTGCTATTTCCATGACAAGAGGAAACAGCAGCATGTAGGAAGCAAACTGAGGTGCTGCTTTTACCTTCTTTGTTGTTTTTGTATTTTTACCAAAACAGGAAAATATTTTTACAGGATTGGCCACTAGTGCCACTGGAATTGAATTACAGCATCCTTAATTAATATGTCAGAATATAAGAAATTATGAAAATATGTATAATTAAATTCTTGCACTAAAAACAGGATTATAATATGTGACTAAAATAGACTAGGGCATTTTTTTTGTGTGTGCTTTTTATTTTTTTTTCCTTTATATTTTTATTTTAATTGAAAAAAAAATATGGGTTCTGGTATCTTTGCACTGTATCTTTATTAGCTATTATGTGCCTGGCTGAGAGATGGGTCACCCCAAAAATTACACACTATTTGTGAAAATGAAAAGAATTTTCCCAGTTCTATGAGTACAGTGTTATTTTCAGGCTAATATACAGTAGTAATAGCTTGGCACTGTGGCAACCTACATTGTCAATAATAAGAAGCTGTTTGAGACAGGTGCTTGAAAGAGCAAACTTCTTACATAAATTAAATACCTATTTTCAACTACATGGCTCCAATTTTCAAAGGCGGTGAGTTATTCTGGGTATTCTAGATTTCCAGGGCTCAAAATCAGACATATGCAGAGGGTCTGATTTTCTAATTTTCAGTGTTTATGGAAGATCCAACTTCATTAAAATGTCTGAGTGCCTCTTTTCTTCCCCTGTCACTCAGGAGTTCAATCAAATAGGTCAGTTTGGATGCTAGGTCACACCTATGCAGTGAGTTACTTCACAGACTATTTTACATTAGACATTTTTTACTCTGCTAATCTCTTCTTCTTGTACATGTGTTGCACTTTTTTAGAAATATTTTAAAGTGAAAATTTCTTTTTGTCCCTATTTTATGGAAGATTTTCAAACACTTGTGTGGAAATTAATTACAGACTAAAACTGATGTAAAAATATGTGGACATGCAACTGATATGTATGAAACAAACAAGAGACCTTCCTTAAAAAAATCCCATCTGGTACTGAATCCAATAAAACATTATTTATTCAATTATTTGATATACCAGTCATATACATCTCCCACTTCTTTCACAATTTGTCTTAGCAAAAGTTGTCACTCTACATCCCACTCAGATCCTCAAAAGATTTCAAAATCCTGAACCCAGCCTGGATACCAGCATTATAAGGAGAAATGTCCTGATGCCTCCAGTATAGAAAGAAAACCCATAAACTACATATAATGAAGAAGTAATTGTAGGAAATTGAGTTTTCTGTTCTTGTGCTTTCCTAGCATTCAGCTCTTCAAAGAGATAGCAAATATTCTATTGGTTAACATTTAACCCAAACTAATAGGTCCAATCTCACATACTCAAATAAATCATAATGTCTTTTCAATTAGTTTGCACTTTTGCTCACTGCTGTCCTGAATAATTAGGAAAACAATTCACATTTCGCTGGGAGATGATATGAAGTGTTATTCCTGTGATAATTACTAAGCTGCAGTTCAGTTTCCCTGGCTCCCACCAGGTCACCAGGGCACAAAAGAGGACACCATGAGAGCATTAATGAGCTCTCATTGAAGATGTTAAAAAGCTTGTATTGATCTGTTTGTCCAAGAAGGAGATATTTAAGCCTTTCTGCTGAGGGCAGGAGAGACAGAGATTCATATCACAAAGCCTTTTATCCAACCCCTTCTGTTTCTGGCTTCAATATTGCCCAGTCTCAGCATGTCTGGTTCTGGAGGTCATACTTTTAAACTTTCACAACATTTTTTTCTTTTTTGCTTTCTTCTTTTTTCTTAAAAAAAAAAAAAAAAAAAAAAAAAAAAAAAAAAAAAAAAAAAAAAAAAAANGAAAAAAAAAAAGAAAGAGAGATAATATACAGTGTACACTTAACCTTTACTACAGGGATCCCTTTACACAGCTAGCTATTTCTAAGAACAAGCTGCAGTGCAGTAAGATCTCCCTTCTCACTACATACCACTAACACACATCTCAATTAAATTAAGGACACTCCAGACAATGCAAAGTCTGACTCAGTGTAAAATTTTATTCATATTTTGAAAGTGGATCAAATCAAATCAGTTTTGGTGGAGGTTGATCAGACTTTTTTCTCCAACATCACTACCTTTTTGTGAACTTCTGCACTTGCTATTTCTGGCTGGAAGCGGAAGTGGAAGAACTGTGAGGCTACAAAATCACCGGTTCTTGTGGTATCTTCAGAGGAGATTTCTTTCTGCAGGCAGAGGAGGCAAATCTTGTCCTGCTTTCAACTCTCTGCATTGTTATGATATATTGCAGCTGTAAACTAGTTCTGGGTACACTTTACTAGTCATCAATTTTGTCCACTCTCTTTTAAATGCCACAATGAACTGTCAGTAAGCATTCGCAGCCTGTCTGGGATAGAGTATGGGAGAAAAATTAATGTAACTGTTAAAGCTGTATTTTCTTTGTTTATACTTGTCACTTGAACCAGCTGTTGTCTGGTTCAGCAAGGTTATATCTCTCTTTTCACTACATCTTATTCACATTTGTCTTGGTATGAGCGACTCAGTGAGGCCACTTGTGTGGGTCTATTTTAAATGGTTACTGAAGAGACACGTTTGGATCTTTCATGGATATTGTTAAGGTGTTCAAGACATGCTTCTTTCTTAACATATAGCAAAGGCCATTATAGCTGAAAATATCTCAGTGTTAGTTTTAAGCATGTAGATCAATGATGGGAGCCTGACAGAAAGGCTGGTGAGAAAGAACTTCCCAGGATATCACACAAGGCCACTCCATCCTAAGGTTGTAGTTAGGGTATAAGATCAGAGCTCCATCCTTCCTGACTTGCTATTTGCTTCAATCTTAAGTAACTTGAATATCATGGCTAGTTCTAAGATGTGTTTTTTCTGAGAATAGGTTTCATAGTCTACCACTGCAGGATGAATGAACATACAAATCACACTCCCAGTGGCCTGATGCAGTAATCGCCACTTCAGGGATGGAGCTGGCAAGAGACCCTGTGCATCCCTGCCACATGTGGTGAGCACTTAATAAAGATATGAGGGAAAGATTCAGGAACAAATAAAATTGGACATGGATAGGAAGTAATGACCCTTGAGTGACAACTGAGGTGATGTGGATGAATATTAAATGTGAAGGGTCTGAATTATTCATTGAAGGTTCAAGGTAAAAGGGTTAACCTGATAACATCCTCTTACTGACACCTCACCCAGGGTAGAAATCCCAATTCTGTGATGCTTTTCAAACTTGGAGTCCCTCTGTGCATAAGGAGAGTTATGCTGGTGGTCTTACTCCTTCCTACTATTGGTAGTTCAGACAAAGGTCATCTTGTGAGTGCTGATAACTTTGCCACAAGCTGTGCAGCTTATGATATGCTGTAATATGCCACCTCTGGACTGTCATGGAGGGAGGTTTGGGGTAGGTTGCCTCATATTCATTTTGGCTACATCAAACAAAAATCTTGTGTCTGCGTTCAGAGTGTGGCTCCTGAACATCATTGATCCCATTGTCTGTGAGCTGGAATGAGTAAACTTTGCTGCCAGTAAGCAAAAGTAAGAGCAGTGTTCAGTAATACATTCTGGAAGTATAAAAAAAATCAGACCAAAGCAGGAGCCCACTTCTTATCATTATGTTACAGTGTTAAGGTAAATGCACCTTGACCAGGAAATGCACATGGGAGAAAAAGAAACAGTAGAGAAGAGGAGAACTGGAAGGAGTAGAAGGCAGAACAGAGAGGTAGCCAGCAGAAAAGGTTTACTAGCGCATATCTCCTTCACAGAAAAGAATGTTTGAGAAAAAAGTTGTTCCTCTAGAAACAGCTTTTCTTCAACACACACACAAAAAAATATCAACACAGAAAAATGTCTCTTTTTTTGTAGTTTACACTGCCATCAGCAGAAATGAGAGATCAGTTTCAGCATGAGCAAAGTTGCCCTGGGAAGATGAATAATTCCAGAGTGAACTAGATTTCCAGATTTTACACTGTCAAATTATTGTAATATGATTTAATCAAGACCCATACAGAATGTTTAAATTCTCCTAGTTCTCTGATATCCTCTGTTTCTTCAAGGATATCTAGACAGCTGGTGCCTTGCTGCAAGGGCCTTTGTGTAAGGTAACATAGCTTCAGGATGAAGCTAAGGGAAACACAGACTGCTTCCGAATAAAAGCATCCACGCAGGAGTCTGACACATTAAATTAATGTGCTCTTTCTTAAGCCTTTTAGAGATTTACTTTCGCTTTCTTGGCAATGTCTTAACAAGAAGAGAGTAGGATCCACACCAACATGAAGAGCAACTGAAGTGTATTTCTCCAGTTCTAGCTACTGCAAACATTAAATTTAATCAGTTGATTTTTAAATATAAATCTTTTCCTCTCACTGGCAGGCTCAGTTTCAATAACTCCTTTACTGCCTTTCTTCAAAAAGATACCTACTTTCATCATCACAGTTTTAAATTTCTGACTGAAACAAGGAGGACTGACCAAAAGTACATTCCTGTTAAGGGGGGAAGGTCAGACCTCTTTGATGGTTCAGTGGACGTATTAAGTGACTCTTACAAAGTTACTGCACTGAGATATTACCAACAGCCTCCTACAGGAGTCCTGGAGAGTAGTGATCTCACAGCTGTTAAGAACTGGGAGAAAAAAAATCATGGAGATGGAGAAATACATGAAAAATAAAGGAAATCTTTGCTGCACTGGAAGAAGATAGTGAAAATATGCTTAGGTTCTACATAATGAGTGTGCTATAAACTGGTATATGCACAGAGAGGCACTGACCTTAGAGACCTGTACAGATAAACATGTACTGTGGGAAAGTTAATCAAATTAACTGATCTTTAACCCAGCAATGTCAAAGTTTTCTTCTGACTTCAGTTTCCAGCCTCCTATTAATAGTTATTTATAATAAAAAAAAAAGGAAAGGGTAAAGTCAACTGTAGAAAGAATTGCAGCAGTGGCAGAAAACCCTTAGTCCCCTCAGTTTTAATGTCTGTCTACCAGACTGGTTTTCACATGACACCTCTCTATAAATGAATCCTTCTGTACACTTAGATCATCAAACAGACCAAGAAGACTGCAAGGTGCCTGACACGCTTTTCTCAGGATTCAAATTAAAACACTGACTTGAGATTTTATTTTAAATAGTGCCCTACTTGCTTATTTTGCTGAAATCAGATGGTTGGGAACTTGCAAGCTATACACACTCTTGCTTAATGCAAATTGTACATTTTTATCATAAAGGTTAACAGAGAGGCAGGCGTTTCTGATTCTAAGTTCTCATTTAAGTTTGAAATTAAAAGACTTCCCATTCTCCTCCACTTTGCAGGAACTACACACAGCACCACCTCTACTCCTCAAGCTGCAAAATTAGTACTTCAGGGAATTGGGCTCTCTGCCTGACATTAATCAGTGAGTGTTTGGGTTTAACCATCATTTCAAAGGACAATTCTTGCAGTTGTAGCAGCTTAGGTTGTACTTGACAGCTCTCCTGCAAAACAGCAGCAGACAAATCCACGAGGCCAGGCACTGTTTAGTATCCCTTACTAGTTGAATAAGAACAATTCTCTGTTTTGGCACAAAGAGCAAAAATATTCGTCTAAGCCTGATTACTGTTTGCTTAGTGGAAGGCTGTTTGGGGCACTCTACATAAGGTCTGTCTCATTACATGTTGCCTGTCAAAACTGTAATCAGCCACTGTATATAGAAATAAAAGGGAAAAAAACCAGGCGCTTTTTTTCCCCTTTCTTTCAGTAACTTTCTTCCTATAAAACAGGTACTATGCTTCCCAGTCATCAGCTCAGAAAACTTCCCCAAAAAGGTTGAGACTGCATGACTCAGAGGGACTGGGAAGAAAAAAAGACAACTAGACTGAATTTCCATCCAAATAGCTATTATCACATTGCTACTATCAGTTATTAAAATTGCAGCATGCAACATTTAACTTGCTCCTAAAATTTGAAAACATGAGAAAATTAGAAGGAGAAGAAATATAAGAGCTTTGGGTATCCTCTTAGTCTAAAGCTACCATCATGGAACTCATGTGCCTTGACCAAAGCTAGCTCCTGCTAATCTCCCATTCACTGTAATCTGGAAAATAAGACCATAAAGACAGTCTGAAAGCATCAGGCCATGTCTTGCTTGCATTGGAAATAGGAAAATGTTTAAATAAAAGCAGAAATTAATTAATTGAGGCAAAATACAATCAGAATCACATAGTCAAACACTGATCATGTGTTATCTTTTAAATTTTCACTTCTTCCTGTTCAGTGACTTTTAACAAAAAACCAAAGTGGTGAGAAGTATTTTAAAACACATAGATCTGGGCTTTAAACTCAGTCATTGCAGGATTCAACCAATGAAATTTTTTTTTTCTGTGACTTTTCATGATTTGCAGTGATTATCCTTTGACTGTTGAGTGAGAATGGTGCTGTTTTTGGAGGGGTGTTTTAATCTTTTCAGCCTTTGAAAGTGGAGCTGGTTAGGATTTCCTCAATATTCTCCTCTCTGCTATCTCCCAAAATACTGACTGGCCAAAAAAAGATTTATCTCCTCTGGGACAGAATTTTTGGGAGGAAGATTTCAGAGATTTGCCCTACAATAATCTGTAGCTCGGCGGTCATTCACTGAAGTGGAAGAGACTTAGATTAAAATCAGCACACCGTATCAGGCACTAAGAAGATCTGAATGTGAATCTTCAATATCCCATGTGAGTTCTGTAATAGAAGAATATGCTGGACTATGGGGAGCATGTAAAGGAGTGTGGTAGTCACAGTGTGCTTTTATTCTTCCTTTCTTTTGATGAACAATATCTAGAAATTTTGGCTCAATCTGATACAGTTGTTTTTCACTTAAGCATGTAGATAATTAAACTTCTTTCTACCCTTCCCTACCTTCACTTGGAAGTTTGGGTGGCATCTTCTAAGATTATTTATATTTGGCACAAACATATCATTTTATCCGGAAAAGTGTAAAAGCAAAAAAAAAATGACCTTTGCTTCATCAGAGCCCAAGAGTCCCAAGTGCTAACAGGTCCACTAAAATAATAAACACTCCACTAAAATAATTGTGGCATAATGGAGGTCAGAAGCCAGCCCTCTATACACAAAAAAAAAGGAATAACATTGACTGTTCCAGGGTGTGTGGGGAACACAATTTCATTTGCAATTGTAAGATTATCAGGGGATCCTCAATCAAAATATGTTGTAACGTGTAAGTGGAAAATACACAAAGTCTTTCCACGGAACTGAATAGAACATGTTTAGATACCTGATGGCATGTTTTCATTGTAAAGGACCCAGTGTGTGTATATGTTACTCTAAGACAACATTTCCTCTCTTATTAGGGCCACTGATCTCAGGAATACCATTTCCTCTGTGCCACATGGTGCACGGATATTGCAGTTTCTAGTATTTGTTGTAATCGGGGTGTCTGATTCAATTGTTTGGCTATCTTTGGAGGGTGAATGTGATAAAGAGTGGGACCATAACCCAATCTTAAAAGCAATGGGAAATAAGGAACAGGCCCTGTTCCTTATATATTTTTGGACAGCTTTGGATGACTATTTCATAGAAAACCATCCTCCTAACATCCACTCCTCCTGTATCAGTGCGGACATGCTATGGGTGACACTGCGGGTGTCTGTATCTACTGAGGTGTAAAAGAGCACAAGAGCAAATGTAGAAACACCAACCCATCTCATTCTCTCCCATGGCTGTCTGCAGCCCACCTCTACCTCTGACTCAAAGCATCTTGTCCCTACTCAGGAGAAACTCATGTCTGGCCAGGTCTCCTGGATGACATGGATAAAATGTTATTGCCATTGGATGCTGAATGCTTCCCTTCCGTGTCAGTGCGTGATACGTCTTGTGAATGCCTCTGGTCTTGAGCACAGATTTCACCCAACGCTCAGCAAGAAATGGCTGAGTCCAAGTTATGAGGCAAGGAGAGCTTCCCTGCCATCCCCAGTGCACTCACTGATGCTCCCTCTGCGCACCTCCACTGCTCTTGGCTGGAGGGTAGGGAGCACAGTGAAGAGAAAGCTGGGTGTATGCTGTGCTGCATGGTCCTAAATTCCTTTCTTGGAAATTTCTGCACAATGATCCTGATATACACTTGAGACCAGCTATTATAAATGCTGCAGGGAGGGTTTACATGCCGTGAGAGACTGAAATATTAATGATTAATCACTCAAAACAATCTCCCATTTGTGGAGTTGGCAGTTTGCTGTGTGTGGTGGTGAAGCCTCTCGTCTGCATAAGACGGAGGAGGTGAACACCTACCACCAAACGCTACAAGCAGGGCTTTAAGTCAGATAAGAGGCCGATCTTGCAGGTGGGACAGTGCTTTTTATCATGCCACTTGACCTCCCTTACAGCCATTCAAGAGGAAGGTCACATTCACACGGAACATTCGCATTCACACGGAGGCCTGAGGGTATTCATCCCTTCTGATGGGGCATCAGTATTGTTTCACTCTACTCCACCCCAGGTGGTATTTCAACAAGAACCTGAGTTACCCTCAGCTTCAGGGCCAGTTCCTAACACATGCACCCAGCATGTTTAATGGGTCAAGGACATGATACATTGAACACAGACCATCTGCACTGTGCTTATGTGCAGGAGCCATCAGCAGGGAATTTTCAAGGAGGAGAAAGAAAGACACCTAGCAAAAAAAGGACATTACGTAGCCTAATGATGAACACTTCCTTGGTTACAAAACATGGCAGCATCACATTCCCTCTCATGGGCTTTCTTCAGCATGGTCTTGGCAACCACTGATCAGTTTTCCCCTTTTTAAAGAATTAAAAAATCACTAAGTAAGATATGGTAAATACCAAGGGACAATCTTCTGATATTATCCACTTAAAAGACAGAAAAATAAAACAATTTTTTGCTGTCCTCAGTTAAAAACAGGGGAAAAAAGAGAGGTGACAGGCATGCTCCTGATGAGACATAAAAGGAGGCTTTCAGGCCAGTCAGAGGCTGGGTTCACACAATACTGTCAAGGTCCCAGATTTATTCTTGACAGCATTAGTGCCAAGACCACTATTTATGTTGCTTTAATCAGTCACACTTTTAAAATCACCTATGCTCAGCATTTATATCAATGAGGTGATAATATTGCTGTCAGGCACCAATATCGATAGTTGTGTCATAATCTAAACTCTTTTAATCTTCTTCTATGCTTGCATTAATGAATCTGCAAGCCAACAACTACTACAACAACAACAAAAAATAAGGATGGTTCTGATTATGACAAGTGACCATGGAGGAGAAAAAAAACCCAGCCTTTTTTTTGCTCTTTGCAAACTATTTTAATTTGCCTTTAGCCTTCTCTTTTTCTCTCTGACTTTGAAGGCATTGTCAGCACATCCTACTGATTTTCTCACAGGCTACTTACATCTCTGAAAATATTTTTAGGGTCTATGAAAGTGTAAGGCAGGTAACCTCTTCCCTAAGTGGTTGGGGAGAGGGAGATAGGGAGGAAGAGATATAGAGAAAAAAGAAACCTTGGTCTAATTCTGCTGTGGGGAGGTATCATTGTGCTTTTCCTTTGTCCTTTTTTCTTTTTTTTTTTTTCCTGAGCCCACTCTTACAGCTGTCAGCCTCAGTTCTTTTTCTATTGTAAATAAAGTCTTTCTTGGGTTATAGCTTTAAGCAATTTTTTTAATTAAAATTCAATTCAAATATGAAAGTCAAAGAAACTTTCAAAGCAAAATCTACAAACTGATTCACTCAAAGGGTCTGTTTTCATTGCCATAGCTACAGATTACTATAAAGAAACTCGAACCAGACCTTTGACACCCAGGAAGGTCAAAAGTCCTTTCTGCCTATGCTAGGACCCTTTTGACAACTTCCTGTATAATTTGACTGTTATTTGCGTGTCTGGTCACCGTCTGACCCTGAAGTCTGGAAAAAATTGAGAGGCAGCATATATCTCTCTTTCATATGGACCTCAAAAAGGGCATTTTTAATTACATTTTGGTGAGAAACCTATGCATGCAGGCTGGCTCAGGCAGCAGCTGGGGAAGGCCCTGGACTTGTAGGTTAAGGATCAGCTTGCCTCATGCTACCATAGCTCAGTGTGTATGAGATGCTCTGTGCTGTTATCTCCACAGCAAAAATGGATGTGTTTCACAGGTTACACAGATTTCAAACTTTACAGCACTTGCCCCAGTGCTACAAGCTAAAATTGGAATTACACTGCTTTCCCTTGAAATCTGTGCATTTCATATGCTTCCAATTTAAAGCCCATTGTGCTTATGGGGCCTTAGTGTGCCTGAGATATTTTGAAGTTGCAACCCTAGCTCTTTGTTATAACTATCCATGACCTCACCCTGAAGAAAACCTAAACTGATAGACCAAAGGGATCCATGGCAGTCTTGCCATGTTTCCACACTGGATGTTTAGGTTTTGGGGCATGTTGCAAGGCAACACAGCTTAGAAGCAGACAGCAGTTTAAGGCAGCTAGATCAGGTACTGTCAGGTTCTTCCTCTTTCCTCTTCTGCCCAGCACTGAGCACATGTGGTGAAAAAAATGGAAGACCCCAACACCTCAACCACAGCATGCTGTAGCTTTTCCCAAAAGGATGATGTTTCCTGTCCTACACTCTGAATCTTGAGATAGGACTTGTTGAAAGGAATCAAATAGTGGTCTGTCATGCTGGACATGGTGTTTCCAAGGGCTGCTTGATGCCTTGAAGTTACAGCCATCTAAGCAGTGGCAGTCCATGGGCTGCCTCTTCCCTTGTACAGGCAGTGAACGGGAAGGAGAACCAGGTATCCAGAGGCACGGTGAGTGCTGTTAAGGTAACCATCCAAACAGCACGGACAATGTGAGATGATTCTTGCAGGGATGTGAAAAGTTTGGCAAAAATAACAATAGGTAAACACTCAAAATAGCTTCAAGTTTGGGAACATGTTTGTACCACTTTGAGAAAAGTGATTTATTCTCTCAGCCTGTGAAGACAGTGCTGGCCCTTGTCTTTTTACCTTGAGAGGGCTGTTTATCACTGTATTTGAAGTTTTGGATCCTAAAGCTGTGAAAGACGACATAACAGACAAACACGTTCCCCTGAATAGTGGCCTTTACCATGCAATCCTTTGACCTCTTCACTTTCTGTAGGGAGAGCTACTTTTTGTGTCAGAAAGCCATGCAAATTGGATGCTGAGACTTGCTGTGTCAAGCCCCTAATGCGGCTCCTTATGGACAATATATGTATCCGTAGAGGAAAGGGGTGTTTAAACATGCAGCTACTGGACAAAAGGAACAGACTCATCTTCTGTTGCAGGCACTGACACATCAAGCACCCCTGAAAACATTGTGAAGGGCATGATAGATCAGTGGTTTGATTCCTTGTGTCAAAATCCCATCTCAGGATGCAGAGCAAAGAGAGGCAACATAGCCAGCCTTCTGCTCAAAAGATTGCTAGGGATAAAAAAGGTATGTGTGCATAAATTAAGGAGGGAGGGAAGTGGAGAAAAATTCCAAAATGTGCTTCTGTTCACTAGTATTAACTACAAACCCCTGTGCTTAAAACTGGTAAAATTACACGGGAAAGAAAAAAAAAAAGCTGTGCTTTTATGTGTTATTTTTTGATTCAGTTAATGATGCACTTCAGTCCACTCAGAAATAGACACGCTTGAATCAATAAACAAGAACTAACTGAACACAGTCTATCCAAAAGGCACTGTGTGTGCATCAATCCTAAGCATGATGGCACAGAGAGCTCTACTTCTTGATGCTGGGCTGAGGAGTCCAGGACATTGCTGTTATTTATTGATACCTGACCTCTTCGGATCAATGGGGCTGCAGGCAGCTTTGCAAGGCGAGCAGCAGGAGCCGAGCCTTCAGTTCCCCACAGCAGGGGTATGGCTGGGCAAAACAGAGCCAGGGTGGGCATCAGGCCCTCGCTTTGTGGGAAACATCATGGCATAATATGGGGGACGAGATGTTATGGGAGTCCCAGAAATCTGGCTATGCTGTGAAAGATGAGATAGAGACAGGACCAAGAGGGGAGGACTAGACCCATACTGAGATACTTACTGCCTCTGCCTCTGCCAGGTGGGCTGAGATCATGGGGATGTGCTTGCATTGGTAAAAGGTAGTGGCATTTCTTTTGTGAAAGGTGAAAAGTTTTGGGGTTTGTTTCTTTTTTTTTTTTTTTTTTTTTTTAAACTTTGAATGAAATAAAACTATCAGAGCAACTTTTGAGTGCAGCCCAGAGGGAGTGCCCCTCTATCTAGACTATGTATTAGTGGGGACATGAAGGTGTTTGTAGCTCTAATTCCCTGCCTGACCATTCCTTTGGGTGCAACTGGCCTCGAGCAAGAAGAAAAAGGAGAAAAATTAGAGAAATGTAAATAAGGAAGGTAACTTGCCATTTGTCACTTGAAAGTCCTTATTTCATGGCCTGTTCCCTGTTCTGGAATTTTGTGTCATTATCTCCTGTTAAAAGGATTCAAATGACATTATTTGCATGGAAACTTGCATACAAATGATGTCGTCTGTGCCACAAAGTTGCATTACAATGAAGGGAATGATGACTGTGTCACATGTACGTGACATTCTTTGTGTCATTAAATTTAAAGTCAATGCTGGCAGTTATAAACCACTCACGTCTCAAGCAAATACATCACTTCTGATCTGAAATGAATATTTTAAAATGCCAACTCCAACTGCATCAAACAGCAATAACCTGCAATGTCATCTTAAAAAAAAAAAAAAAGGAGGCAAAGACTCTAAACAAAGGTGGACTTATGGGATTGTATGATACACCACAAAGGAAAATATTTTAATAAGCTATAATAATTTCCAGGCAAACAGAATTCATTGCTTGATGGTTAGGCAGTAGAAACGTTTATAAAGTCCATTCAATATCATACGTGTTTTTAGGAACACTTATGCTCCTAGAAAGCTTCAGAATTGTTAATTTTCAGAGTAGATGAATTAATTGTGGGGCATGTTCCACAGTACAGACCTCTCTGTATGTTGTTACCTTCCATTTCCCTGCCACAGTCTGACACTGACAACAGGCCAAGCCTTTGAAAGATCTCCAAACTCTTCCAAAGAGTCAAGGGCAAATGATGACAGGGAAGGCTTAAGCAGTTATCACTGTCAAAATGAATGAGAAAAGAGGAGGGACAGTAGGTGGATTAGGAAAGGTTTCATACTACTGCGATGATCAGAGCCACACAGCAATGAGAGCCAGACAAGTGAGTACATAGACGGATCTGCTCTCTGATTGATGCATTGTTTGTGCGGGTCAGTGCAAGGTAAGGGATGGTCGCCGTGTTTTCGCAGGAGCAGTGGTAATTGTGCCCGCAGTTGCCTGCACTGACCCTGCTGGTTCAGAGCCAGCTACTGCCATTTTTCACTGACACAAAGACGGGCTCTGTAACACTTCCTTTAGAAAGTTATTGTTTTAACAATAAAACATGCTGTGCAGTGCTCAAAAGGTTTAAAAAACTCAGTTAAATAGAGAAGATCGGTCATCTAAATACCTCAAAGGAGCTCAGTGTCTGGCTAAGCTGCTGTGCAGTTTAACCTCTCCCTGCTCCTCCCCCAGCCCCACGCGCACTCACACACAAATACAGACCTCCTCTGAAAGAAAAAAAAATTCTCTGAAGAGTGAGTCTGCATAGGCCCGGCAAGGGAACAAGCAGAGAGGAAAGTCTCTGTGCATGGGTCACTTCTTTTCTGTTATTGATACCATTTCAAATCTAATTGAAACATTCTTTGGAGAAAGCTGTGCTACCCACCCCTTCAGCTTTGATATGGCTTTTTAATCAGAGGACATTGTTATTTCATAATGAACATGGAAAGCATTTGAAACGTTTTCTAAATGGAGTGCATTACTTCTGACCGCAGCCAAAAGACCACATTAAAAGGAGTTCGGTGGAATTCACTCTTTACAGTCTCTGGGTTTGAAACACTGGTGCACATGTGGAATATGCTAAGACAGGCCTACTCATTACAAAGGTTTAAGCAGTGAGCTGACTTAAAAACTGAACGAGTTCAGCTGCACTCACTGGTGAATCCCTGTCATGCTCCAGGGAGGTTTGATGCCACTGTTATGCCTATCCCCAGGTGACAATGTGAGTGCTGCCATCCCATCAGGCTGAGACTGGGCAGAGCTTGCACAGCTCTCATGGAAGGCAGACCAGAGTGAACACAGCAATCTGATCGCAGCAGGGAGCTAAAATGTGGCAACCAGATTAACGCTCCTTTGCCTGTCTCTTGGTTTAGGACCAGAGCAGTGGCTGGGGGGTTGGACTCAGAGCTCTTCCACTGCCTGCCCTTTCCCCATTCCTCCAAGGCAGTGACTGGTTTCACTCCCCACTGCCATCCTGCAAGCTGCCACAGTGCAAGTAAACCACACGTGGGAAGAAGGGCAAGTTTGCTTTTTTGTTGGTTGTGCACTGGGGATTGTAAATGAGCCCTTAATGTCTACCTCATTTTATATTTTAGGATATATTTCTTTCTTGTAAGAGCATAGAAGAAAAGATTAAAAGCAGGATATGACTGAAATGATACATTGGGTCAAAGTCCTTTCATCCTTTTGCCCTAGTCTGTCTAACATTTTCTTAAATCCTATTCTACCCAGGTACATTCAATTACAAAAGTGACCAGAAATAAATCAAACTAAATTACAGATATATATATATATATATGTATGTATGTATATATGTATATACGTATATATGTATATATGTATGTATGTAAAGAAAAACACTAACATAAACCACAGAATGTATTAGATTAAGATGATTGGATCTAAGACAGGCTGAAGCCCAAAGTAGGTGTATCAGTATTTTAGAGGAGTTCAGTGCAATCTTAATTGCTTACTTTATACAAGCAGACATTGGTAAGATACAGTGCCTGTGAAGTGACAGAAGAAATGTTTTGGCTGCTCTTTGATGTAGAGTTCAGCTGTTCTGGTTTGTAAATATAACAGAACGAAAGGATATTGTACTCAACCCACTTCAATCAAGCAAGACACTGTGGCGTCTAAACTGCCGTTCTTCCATTGCCGAGGCTGCTGCTCAGAACAAAGACATAAAGAAAGTGAGAGAGACAGAGGGAGAGAGGGTTGTAGAGAGAAAGAGGCTTCTGCAGCTTTAATAATTAGCAAAGAACTGCAGTGTTTAGCCTGGAAATTATGGTACATATGCTGTCCACTTGTTCAGGACCCCTGTATCGTGAGAACAAGCAAACATCCATCATTCACAGATGTCCGCCAGGCCCAGGTGACTGAAAATTCAATGCATGGGCTTCTCACAATGGGTCGAATGCTAATTGGGTGGCTTGGGGAGATTAGAGTAGCCCTGGAGCTATTCTCTATCTGCAAAAGTCTCACAGACAATAGGGAAGTCAACATTGTCTTTCTAAAGCTCTGCTTAACTGATGCTTATCAGAAAAATTAGGACAAGTAAATAAATAAAAAAATACTGCCAGTTCCTCTCTGTTTTCCTTTCCCAGTTGTGAGCTAGGTGGTTACTGCCTTTCCCTTTCCCTTCCTGCATGACTTCCTATAAATAGGAAATAGGAGAAGGGAGGGGAGATTGAGAGCAGGTGGGAGAAGAGAAATTGCATATGAACTATATCAGGAAAAGAGAATGGGTGCTGAGAAGCATATTTAGCCTACTGAATACTTCAGAAAAGGAAGTAGATTTTCTCAGTGCACTGTCAAAAAAAAAAAAAAGGTGTTTATTTAAAGTTAAATGAGAATCAGGGCAGTTTCAGACATGGGCTTGAAATCCATGAAAGTGGATTTTGTTCCTGTGTTTGCTTTTGTCTTGTGGGTCCTTAGAAAATCTTTGTTTCTGCAAGTGTGAAACGGGTCACATTTTCCTGATCCAAGCTCTGCCATGCTCTCTGAGCTCTATGAATGTATTTTCCCTTCCCTAGAACAAAGAGCTGCATCACTGGAGATCTGCTGCTGTGTGGTGGGGTGCTGCGGACTTGGATTATTTCAAAAGATCGGTCAGTTCTGACACATCTTCTGAAGTTTATTCCCTAATGCTAAATGCTCGAATTATAAAACTGCCCTTGTTGGGGTTGTGCAGACATGGGCAGCATGTGGGACATAATGTACACCCCAGCTAAGTCCTCTTTCTTTGACACGGACTTGATAGGGAGACTCTGCATTTCCATAAGTGGACTACCACGGTGGTGAATTGGGCTTGATGAATTTACTATTAATTTCACTGTGAGGGTACTGGTGTGTAATTATGAGATGAGTAAGTGTGTGCTGACTTCAGCCTTTTTTCATTCATCTTCAGCATGTGTTTAGGGAGAAGTCTGTGTGTGCTAAGTGAGGCTGTGAATTACTACCTTGCTATCTTGTGTTTATGAGGAAACTTTCAGCACAATTGAATGTGGGATAGCTTGTTCTACTTTCAAAGAGAAGCATAAAGCACTTTTGTTCAAGCACCTTTGTCTTTCAGTGTGGGCCATACTAAAGAGTGAAATATACAGTGTATCTACTTAGTCATGTAGGTTTTTTTCTTTAGGGAGGCAAAACCTACACTTGTATGGGTTTCACCCAAGTATCACCCAGGCTGAAACTTTGAATCTTAGCAAAGATGTCTTGAAACGCTGATGAGGTTAGCTGAAAAGTCTGCCAGCATCAGCTAATCTTTTGTGGAATCTGGACCAGCTTCCAGCAAGAAAACCAGAAAAAAACCCAAACGGGGTGAATTCCCCTTGCCTTCAGGCTTCATTATGAAAGTTCTGCAGAGCTCAAGGAACTATGTATTTTATTATTCTCTCAAATCTGCCCTTTCTAAATCACCTTATTCTGATTTAACTGCAAAAAGGCATTACTATTTTGGGTTCTTCCTATGTTAAAACTGAAGCAGTAAGCTAGGGACTTTCATAAGAGACCGTTCTGAAATGTCAACAGATGGCTTGCTAATCATGTTAAAAAAATACTCATTCCTTTTCTAAAATGGCATTTTTTTCAGTAAGTAAATCAGAAAGGAATGTTTATGATATAAAACATATTACTCACAACGTCTTTTAATTATCATACTTAATCATCAAGGTCAGGATGATAATTGTTTCTAAAAATTAACACCTCATTTTTCTGAGATGCTTACCAAAATATACGGTCAGAAATATGAATTACTAGTCTGGAACCCAGTTAGGAAAATGCATCTTCTGTTCACTAAACCAAATGTATACTTAAATACCATGAAGCCCTTTAAAACTAAATACCTATTTAAGGCACAGTCTAATTAGTCCACTCGCTGCCTAGTAAAAGCATACAGTACCATATGCCCTAGAATAGGGTGCCATGTGGGTGTTCAGCAATGACACATATTTGCAAGTACTTTATTATGAGATAACGCAGTGCCATTAATATATCTTAAACATGAATGTTTTTTTGTAACCTATTGGAGACAACTATGGTTGGCAGTTAACACAAACTACCATGATATCTTGGCAGCAACTGCACTTCATTTGTAGAGGGATGAGCAATTCATACAGACCACCACCTTATATCATTCATGCTACTACACAGCAGCATTTTAAACATGTTCAGACTGTTCAAGCCATATCTTCTGCCTAGAGACATGTTCTTGCTTGCTTGCTTGATTGATTTCCTTTTTCATCTTGGTCCCAGACCAGTCCTGTTCTGGAGGTTGCTTTGAAGTGATAACAGCCTATATTATGAATAGCAGGGTTCGATGCAATTATTTCTTCTCCTTAATGAAATCCTTTGTTTGTATCTCCAAACAGCAAGTAACATGTAGACTAAGGCTCTGAGACCCATTGCTTTTAAATCCAGGAGGAAAATTATAACAATCTTGCTCTCTGGTCACCCAGATGTGGTTCTTTGGCGCTCTTAGTCAAATGGTTTAGTGTCAGGTAGTCCTACAGGGAGCAGGGGAGTTGAATTCCATGCCTATGGGATCCTTCCAACTTGAGATATTGTATGGATCTAGGTTTTGTGTGAGAGTTGGCATAATAAAAGTTTATTCTCTTTGATGTGTGAATTATTAACTTGTCTTAATTTTTTTTCCAGAGGCTTGCAGCCAGTTCTTTGTGTTCTGATTAAGTTTTGAAAACTCTGCTTCCACCTGTTCTCTAGACAATGTGAAATCTTACTGCAGATTCATTTGTGCACTGAGAGCCCACATTGAAAAGCAGTTTTTTATCATTTTTTCCACCATTTACAATGTTTTCCAGTAGATGCTGTTCAATTAAGAAGATTCAGGACCACAAATAAAACTAAACCAGCATGCACATTTTTAGAGATAATCACACAGCACAGTAAAAAATGAAACAATATTAAAAAAGTCTTTATATGAAGCAGCTGCTTACAGGAAACACTATGTGTAATCTTTGGCCATATCAGCATTTCAGCACAAGTTAGATTCGCTCAAGTTAAATTCACTCAAGGAGTAAGCATGTGGGGGAGAGTGATGACACAGAGACACCCTGTACTTCCAGTTCTCATTTATCACAGAAATGAATGTAATGTAAAACTTCCTATAGTTCCAGAAAATATTAATGAAGAAGTAAACAGTAGAAACAGGGTTTTAAGGCCTGGTACATATATTGTTTTCAACAGAAGAGTAATATTCAGAAAAAAAACCTTTAGAACACACTAATGTACCAAAATAACATGTTTTTCTGGTGAATAAATAATCTTTTATTGGTGAAGTCTGATGCTACACAGAGAATGGAGTAAGAACTGCTCTGGAGAATACTGATGTCAGTGGAGAATACTGATGTCAGTGGAAGCCTTTGCATGTATTCCCGTGGTTTTGTAATCCAGGTAAAATCACAGAGAAATCACAGATTAAATCTTAATTTAGATTTCACATTTACTATCTCTGACTATGGACTTCAGTGAAGTGACTCTTTGTTTATATATATGTATGTGGGGGCATCTGCTGATCTATGACAAAGGAATCACAAGAGGAAAAAGCTTCCAGTTGAGGAAGATGGATGTCTCCAGGACCAGGAAGGGTTGCCAGTTTCTTGCCAGTTGGTCCTATTGCCACAAATATCAGTGCAGATCAAACTCTGATTGTGACATTTGCTTCCAGATTTTTTTCTGCATGTCTTGGAAGAATGTCACTGAAGATAGAAACCTGTGGGGCTTGTTTCTGGAAATGGAAACAGCAAAACTGGGTGATGGAAATACCTTACTGCTTTCAATCATGCTAGCTTTTATTCTGGTAGCTTTTGTACAGGCAGCAGTATTTAGGATATACAAAAATAAACACCCAGTGACAGTGGCTTACTTGGTAAGGCAGCAAGAACACTGGATTTTATTCCAAGCTCTTTTGTCAACACACTTGACTGGACTAAACCACTTATTTTTCTTTGACCCCAATAACAGTCTGTAAGATGAAATCTCCTGTAAGAAAGGACTATCTTTCACAAAATATGTGGATAGCACCTCTCACACCAGAGTTGTGGTTTCAGTCAGGGTGTCTGTGTGCTCTGCTGACTGAAGACTAATTAATAGTATTGAGCTTGATATTTTCGCATAGTTTAAAGGTTAGAAACTTTTTACCCTAAATACACAGTTTAATATTTTGGTGTCGTTTTTTAAGATAGAAGTTCAGCAATGACCCTCAAGCTTTTCTCTTCCTATTTCTTAAAAAAAACAGATTTAAAAATTTATGTAGAAAATTATAACTTGATCTTAAATATATTCCATTGTGACAGGAGGACAGATATCAGTGTCTTTTTGTTATGTGAGTTATTGAAGTTTGACATCCTTTGAGGAATATTTTTCATAACCCACTGTTTGCTACCCTGTCTATCCAATTATTTAGAACAAGCAATCTGTCATTTTATTGTTTCCTTCCAATTATATAACTTTGGTGACAGTCATGGCAGAGTATCCTCTGTAAGTAAAATCAAATCTCACTGTGGATTCCAATTCCAAGGGCTGCAGAGTGTTTGTACGTGTGTACATGTGCATGCATTGTGCGGAAATGGAGTGGAGGTGGAAATATTGAGACAACAGTTGGTGAGTGTCATTTAAAAAATAACTGCGTGTACATGCTGCAGAGGGTCCAAAAGGGAAACAAAATGTATTTTTCTGATTCTCAGTTCTCAAAAACAGAGTAGGTATAACCTGTACAGGGAGTGGATGCTCTACTGTAAATAGTGAAGTGATGACCAATTACACAGCAGTTCATGTATTTAGCCTAAAAAATGCTATGAAAATAAAATATTTAGTTTTCAGAGTGACCATTCTGTCTATCTGTCTATCTGGGATATTAGTCTGCCAATAAAGCCATGAAAAGGACCGGTCCCTTGAAACTCGTATTGGATCAGACATTTTAAAAAAGTGAGGGACAAGCAGGCTCCTCAGTTGCAGCATGTTGCTCCCTTCAACTTCAAAAGCAGTTGCACTAGGTGCCAGGGACGAAGCTCACTCTATCGTTTTCATTTAGTGACTGATAGAGTCAGACTGGAATTTTTCAGGCTTATGTACTAAATCTGAAACTAGAAGCAAGTCGCTAGGTTGTGCTGTCTTTGTTGGCTGCAGAGGGAAGGGGAAAGCTTTCAAGCGGCAGTTGGGTCCAACACCAGTTAGCTAGTCAGAAAGTAGAGAACAGCAGTGAAGCTGAGAAGAAACAGCATGCAAACAGCTGCAGTGTGAGATAGAATAAGTGAGTGTCAGTGGTGTTAGATGGTAGAGCTGTATGAACACTTTCACACTCAAAGCAAAATTGTCAAGTTATCGTGTCCAATTGGGCATGGATTTCTTATTATATCACTGCAGTGCCACAAGCTGTACTGGTTGCAGAGTCACAGAACCCTTAATTTAAAGAAAAAGGGGAGAAAAAAAGGAAATTAATAAAATTGTTGGTTTTATTTGAGATGTTTGAAGAAAAATTGCACTCTACTCTAAACCTATGTTGAACAAAATTATGTAAGCATATGCTTATGCCATAGTGAAGTCATGCTAAAGTGCTTTGTTGATTTTGGGCTTGTTTCAACCATTTAAGCTGAAGTTGCTTTCATATAGTATCTTTATTTTTTCTTTTCCTTCTGTCTGAACATTCAATGTGTTTCAGAGTCAGCACTGGCCAAGCCAGTTCTTCTATGTATCTTACTTACACTTATAATTTGTGAAGATGTTAAGGCTTTTGAGGGCACTTCTGCAGGAGCTGATAGGATGATCACAGAAAGTTCTAATGATTACAGGCACTCTGAAGGAGCCGACCTTTTTCAACTTCACAGGGATTTTTCAGACCATTATGCAAACTTTATTAAGAATCAAAACCTTTTATCAATGATTTGGAGTTGATTAATCTGAGAGTATACTGTACCAGTATTTCTGCTATGTGTTGCTCTTGCTTGGCCCGTGTACATCAGACATTTTCTAATGGAGTGAGAAAACTTATAAACTGTTTACAATTTCATTTATACCAAATTTGAAGAAGATTTTGATGTTGCTATAAAAGTCCTCCAGCGTAAGTATTTCAACATATTCAGTGTCCCCCTCTTTTTTCTTGGAGGTGTCCAGCTGGGTCTCAGTATTAGAATGCTGTTGTCCTGATACATAGATGAGACATCTTTATATATGAAAAAATGTAGTGTCCCATTAGCATGGACAACTGGGCCAACATGCCCACAACTTGTTGCAGAGATTTATGTCATTTTACAAAATAACTGAAGCTAGAAAATAAATCATAGCTATCAAATCAAATAGAACCCAGGAGACCCCTGAGCCATGTGGTGCCCCAGACCACCAAACATTACTTTAAATGAGATGTGATGAACAAAAATGCTAGAAAATTTTGGGAGCATAACATTTTAAAATACACCAAGAAGTGATTGCTAGTTGCAGTAACCTGTAAGAGGTACCAGCAGGAAAAGCACAGTGGGTATTACTGTGCAAATGATCCCATCATGAAGTCCAGTGGTTTCACAAATTTCCAGGTGTTCTGCTATTGCTCCTCCTTGCTCCTTCTTATGCTGAAATAGAGCCCTGCATCACTAATTTGAATAATAAAATGAGCTGAGACTATTTCTAAACCCAGCCCAAGTGCTTTGAAGTAAATGTAGTTATGACAAGTATGATTTTTGTTGGCTATTTCTTAACTCCCTCTTTTTTTTTTTTTTTTTTTTTTTTTTTTTTTTTTTTTTTTTTGTGACTGATAGCTTTGCTTTTGAACATAGTAGCAAGTATGAAAACAAATGTACCACCATGTTAAGAATGGCTCGAATTTCTGTCTAAGCCAGCCTACAAGTCAGGACTGTTACAGAAAACCTTAACACGGGCTACATTGAACTTGGGCCAGGGATAACTAGGAACCAGGACATTTCTCAGATCTCCTACATACCCAAATCAAAACAAAATGCAAACCTCACTCTTGTTAGAAGAACTCTGACTGGAAATTCTCCATACAGCATGGATTTGCATGCTGGATGTAAATTTTCTAGGATGTTTTTCCAGAAATCTGCATTTAGATAGAAGTATTTTACAAAGTCTAAGCCCTAAGATTTTATATGTATCTCGATCTTTATTTTCCATTTTCATTTGTCTGTGTGTGCTGCAAATACATAAAAAGAAAAAAGGTGGGGTTTGACTGTTTTGGATACAAAGAATCCAGAACAAATTCCAGAGTATTAGAAAAACTGAAAAAAAAAAAAATCCTTCTTTAAATCCTGAGCCCATATGAACTAAATATTTGCGATCCTTCAGCCAGGTAGTTGACAAAGTTTCTTGAGGACCCTATTCACTGAGCCTTAAACAATCTAAACTTGGCTTTTTCTTTCATCCATACGGGAAACAAAAACAAAAACCACAGCAAAACAGAATGGGTAGAGAGATGCTTAGTTAATGCACTTGTCTTTTATATTCAAACTCATACTATTTGTTTCTTACACTTTTACACACATTTGGAAAGCTACCTACCCCTCTGTAGCAACACATTTTTTAATGCAGCAACACATTTTTTAATTCAGGAAAAAAAATTAACTTTGGCAGATTTTTTAAGGTACTAACTCTATTCCCTTGCAATTAGGTTTCCATGATATTATAAATATTTATCTTGCATTTTTATTCCAGGCCATTCTTCTTCTCCAGACACTGTATGTCTCTCTATCCTGCTCCACACAAATTTCCTGTTGCCAGAGAAGCCTCAGAATTTATTTTTAATTCTGGAACTCCTTCTGTCCTCTCCCGTCTTCAGCTATCAATCTTTTGAGGTGCTGTGTAGTTTATGATACGACAATGATTTTAAACCCAGTGAGTGGCACAACTGATTCACATCACAGCTTGTATCTCTGCACAGTGCAATCAATAGCAGTGCATCAACTGTGGGGGCAGAAACATGCCTCCTCTGTAGTGCCACAAACAAGGAACAACATTCAGCACGCCTCATTTAGAGAGAAAAGCCACGGGCTGTCTATAAAACCAGTGGGTTAGGTCTAGGCTAGCAGCCATGATCCCTGACCTCTACACAGAGAGAACACTCCCAGAGACATGTACCACTTCCTTGCAAAGCAAAAAATAAGTTTTTCATAAAGGAAGTGGATATACTGTGGTTTCCCTCAGGGAAAAAAATCAAATCAACCTATTGAGTGGTTTTGTAGGTCCAGAAAATATGGACTTTTTATTTCTAAATTATTTGTACATTTCTTCTTGGAAATTAATATTCCCCTCTAGTCTTCCTGAAAACATGACTTCATAAAACAATGATATAAAACATGGATATCTCTGAGCATATCAGAACTCTCTAGCCACTCAAACAACACCATTTATGTGCTAAAGGTGAGGGCTCAAGGTGGGAAGTTGAGTGTAGAGATCTGTCCTGTTTTGCCATAATCTCCATCTCTAACCTCAATCACTGACAGCAGTTTTGCAATGCAAGCTGAACAGGATAATTTATTCATTATAAAGCACTGTAAATCTGTACTGAATATATTCCTGGAAAGTCTAAGACTAGTTAAAGCATACACATTCCTCTGTGTGTGGCAAGTGAAAACATTTTTAATAGCATTAGGGGCTCTAACCTGGAAGGTGCTAAGTATTTTCAGCAATGTGTTTTGAGCCCTTCAGTCTGAGGACGATTGATGGCTCTTAGGATCAGGCCCTCATTTTTCACCTAATAAATGAAAAAATACAACAGTTTAATTTGAAATGACTTTGCCATAAACTTATTTCTCTTTCAGAATGGGTTGGATATCAGTAGGATTAAATGTTCTGACTATAGAAAGAAATTCCCCCGAATGTAAGCTTTTAAATGCCCCTTCAAACAATGATCAGATGTGGAAAGTTGAGATCTGTTTTCTGTGTGTGGCAGACTGGCAGCAACTGGACCTGGGCTTAGAATTTCTGCCTTCACTAACAGAATTTTGTTAGTAAGTCTGCCAAAACCAGGAAATTGCTGGCAGCTTCAGTGGAAAGTGGAGAATTCAGTGGGTTTTTGCCATCCCAAAAGGTTTGCACTTATGAAGTGGTCTCTTGTATAATAAAGCCCATTCGTCTGATGTAAGACATTTCAACAGCTTGTCAATGTTCCACAAGAAGCATGAGAAATTTTTCAGTTGATGCTTTATGTAGAGGTGATAAAGATGCTGAAATGCCATGCTCCGTGTTCTCTTGTTTGTTTGGTGTATCGAGGATATGTAAGCAGAGTGAGAATGTAATTTAATTCGAGGTCAGCCACAGACATTACGTGAGGCCTCATAGAATGAACAAATGAATAATAAACAAAATTAAAAGCATCTATGACTGTCTTTATAGACTGCCTGTTTGGTTGGCACAGTGTATTGTGGAAAGTGCTATAAATTACCACTTGGGTAGGTCAGGTTCTTTGCATGTTATTTTGTTTATTGATACTATTTGGTAGTGGGGAGAAACAAGATGAACCTAAAGATAAGAAGGTTTAGAATTAGTATCAGAAAGGGTTTTTTTTGGTAGAAAAGTCTGTTCATCTCCGAAAAGAGGAGACGGAAATCTTGTTGCTTGATTCAAGTTAAACTTGAAGTGGACAAAGCACTCCAATGTATAGATAGAACTGGGACATTCTGTGCTGATGAATCTTTTCCAGCTCTACTTGCCATAGGCTATCATTTATGAGTCCTTGCCACTCGAGTTTGGGAGGGTAGAATTTAACCTGACGGTTGTATGCAAACATTTAAAAAAAAACCCCATTGAATTATTTTGCCAAGAATGATACTGGTGTGTACCAGGAAAAGAGAAATATATAAAAAGAATCCATGTTACAAGACATTATTTATTTTTCATTTGGAAGTAGTGTCAAATGGCTCACTAAAGTTTCTGAAGAGTTCTGTGGGCTGCTGTGCCTCCTGTACATAAATATTATCAGACAAAGCTCATGTGTATAAACATTCCCAGACTTGGACTCGTTGCCAATTCAAATCCTTTTATATTGCTCTTTTCCTTATGTAGATCTAATATTCCCACTGCATTTCAGCAAAACAGCAATTTCTATTTATAGTTTATCGAGTCTATATTTGTTATAATGAATATGGATAATATATGCTCACAGAAGTTATTAATACTACTGCTATTACACGCACAGCAATTGCATGGTCCTGCTCTCCCAGGCATTCAGATGGAAAGAATAGGAGAAAATGTTTATGTTTCTCTACTTCATGAAAATATAACAGCAGCAGGGCACCCAAAGTGATGATGCCTGGATTGCTCTGAATTGTGTATAGAAAACCTTTTTTTTTCCACTGGAACACACTGTGTATCACTAGTGTTCCCAACATGTATCAGGGGCTTCTTGAACATTTCACGTTACACCTATGAATGAATATTGACTAACAGCACTATATCAACATTGTCAAAATCCAATCCTAATATTTGACAACATCAAAGGGAGACAGGATGCATTTGCTCTGATGGAGCTTGGACATGAGGGATGATGTGTAGAAAGAAGAAGTGGAAGAAAATAATCCCTTGATACCAGAAGACTAACATTCAATGTTCTTAAAATATCCGACATTAACTCTTAGTGAAGTTGATTTAAGAAAAGCTGAAATGTTCGGCATAGCACATTCCTAATGTGTCTGCTTAACTGAGCCAGTTTGTGATATTGTTGAGCTACTGTACGCAAAGAACAAATAAGGCTGTTTGGGTTTTTTTTCCCTTTTTATTTATTTATTTTTTTTATTCTCCTGAAAGAGTTGCAGAAAGCTGGGCTGGATGGTCTTTCTTAATGTAAGTCACTGATTAATAAAATGTGTTATAATAGGTGTGACATGCACTTTAAGACTTTCAAAGCTATGTAGTCTCCCATTAATTCAAGTGCAAATTGGAATATGGTTACATTCTGTTGAAATAAAGTGACTGAGACTTCAAGGGTCCCATTTCACTTACATTTATGAAGTTTGTGATAATTCACCACAGCAGCAAAAACTGGCAAGAACAGAGAGATTCAATTTGGTCTTTCTCTTTCTGTCTCTCCCTCGTTTCCTAATGCTTAATAAATTTTCCAGAACAGAGATACACATACTATCTTCTCAGGACTGTTAGTTTAAGAAATGTACTGTTTGCTTTTTCCTTTTATAAATTAATTACAGTTGAACCTTCTCCTAAATCCAGAGAAGATATTTCTGTTTGTAAAAAGGTTTTTCATACATTATGGCCTAATCCCGTATGATTTAACTGTGGTCATGATCTTTTTCTCACACTGTGGAAAACATGATTTCATTACAAAATGTTTTTTCTCCCCCCTGATATACAGTGTCTTTCTGGAATTATACAAGTCATTGGAGTAGTTTACTTTCATTCTTGTTTTTCTTGGAAAGATAATACTTGTGTGGGGAGAATCATGAGGAAGAGCTCAGCTTAGTCCTTTTCAGCCTAGGAGCCTTTTAATCCACCCATTCTAGATAATGAGTTTGTGCTACTTGTGTTTTGTTCTTCTGTAGTTGCATGTTTTCCTCATACTTTTCTGGGTGCAATCCAATCAATGTCAAATTTCTGAAACTGACCCACTGAGAAGATTTATTTCATTATGTCTGTCCTGCAAACAATATTCATTCAGAAGTTTCAGGAAAGGTTATTGACACACTTCAGAAAAAATAAATGAGCAAGAGAAGGGAAGAGGTTTCCTTGAGCATTTATTTGAATATGCATGTTAAGGACATCTTGAGGTCCTGGGACAGGCTGAGATTTCAAAGAGCAGAAGAGTGTTCACTTAGAGTGTTCATGAGACAGCTGTCATTTATAGAGTGGTTGTCTCACAAACAAGAAAGAAAAACGTTTAGGAGGAGGAATGGGCACAAATCAGTGACCAGCTGTGGCTGTTGTGTAATTACTTGAAATCAGAAAGCAAGGTAAATCCATCCTTAATTTAGAGGTAATATTTGTGCATAAAATAAGTGAAAGTTTTAAAAATTGTGTGAGAGACTGACCTTCCTTAATCTTCTACATTTAATTTAATATGTTGATCTCATTACACTGCACCTGTCATACCTGGTATCTGTAGATCACGGGAAGTAAAAAATGGTCAAGGCATCTAATGAAAAACAGTCTTAAAGTCCTATTTTGCTTCTTATTCATGTCCTTGCTAAAAGTACTTGCATAACACTTTCCACGGGAGAATCTCAGACACTGCACAGCTTCCCAGAGTGCTGGTGAAATAGCAGGCGATACTTTGCCCATCTCTGCCTTGAGAAAGCAAAGGAAGTTGCATGTCTTTTCCGACAACAGAAAGGTTGTGAAATGAACCCTGGAGAATGCCATTGAAAACTAATTACTTTACAATTTTTGTCAAAGTTTCAGATATTTAAAAAGTCCTCATATTTTTAGAAATCAAAATATTTTAACTTATTACAATTGATAAAATTCATGGAAGAACTGCGAGTCCGGGAGCGGCACTCCAGGCTCCTGCTCTCTTGCTCCAGAAGATGTGTAATCGTGCCTTTATATCAAATGTGTGAGTGAAATGAGGAGAGCAAGGTGGTCCTGCTGGGCTATATCATACTGCTTTGCAGCGTGTATGGAAGGTACAACAGAGGCAGAGGTTATGCCACTGTTAGAGAAATCTGTTTTCACAAAGGGCTGTGTTTCATAATGAGACAGTAAACTGGAACAGAGAAAAATGTCAGTGCCTCCTTCATTTAGCAGGAAATACTTTGAGCAGCCTGCAAGCAATTATTTTATTTGGTGGGTAGATATGTAATTGCACTATATAGTTTTTAAGCATGAAGACGAAATAGCCCCACATGAAAAGGAAAAAGTCCTTTTTAGTGGTTATGAAAATAAACTGTTAAGCACCCAGCAGTGAAAGGGTCAAAATGGTTGTATTAACTGAACTCTCCTGAGGACATATGTTGTTTACAGTATACGTTTAAAATAATATTCCTGGCTAGTCAGGCTTTCCCTCAGGATAATGCAATTACAACAGTAACAGAGGATTAATTAAAGACTCTCCCATAGGTGTTGCTAGAGATCTTGAATCGACCAAAGGGGGATACATTACCAACTCAGCACAGAGGTGAACAGACCAGAGCTGTTCGAAATAATTAGTTAGGCACAAGGGCAGGGTTGAGCTTTTTGCCTCATTTATCTGATTTTGATTAATACTGTAATTTCTTTTTTTTTATGCAGAAGAGACACATTGGCTCCCATTTGTGTATGAGAAATGAGTAAGGAAGATCAAGCTTCTGAATAAGGAAATCAATAGCAAATGAATTTATTCTGGTCCAGTGTCAAGTAGGATATAATTTTCTTTTCTTTTTTTATTTGACACCTGGTTTAAATGCTTGGCACCAAGGGGTAATTTTTCTGCCATGAAGTGAACAACAGTCCTGTTCATGCATAGTGCAGGGAGTGATGCAGTTGCATGACAAGCAACAACCATGATATGAGAGAGTGTTAGAGCTGGAGGCTCACCTCCCTTTTTTTTTTTTTTTTTTTTGCCTTCATAATCATCCATGCATGTACTTACAAACTCCTGATAGAAGCTGAGTTATAGTACTCAATCTGGCAAGGCCACAAATTTGGAATTATGCTGTAAAGTTGAAAAAAGTGAAGGTAGTCCCTCTCTCCAAAGGCCTTTTAAGACAGAAAAAATTACAGCAATCCACAATGTGTTATTTTTGAATAAACAGTTATTTTTGGTTCATTTCTGTCTTGAAGTTCCTATTCTGGATGAACATTCAAGGGAAAAGATAGTGATCAAAGTTTAGATGAAGAGTACAGAAGTCTGCATTAGAAATGAGTGAATACCTCTCTCCAAGGAGTGTGCTGGGGAGATTTGGGCTAGATCCCTCATGGATCATAACTTGTCAGCAGACCTACTTTGGGCTGTAAAGCTAATATTAAAATTTCTTGGGCTATTCTGGACCTTGGGTTGTTCTGAACATAAATGCCCTGAAGTGTGTCAAGGCATTCTCTCATTCTGATGCTATCTATTTGTCACATTTTTTCCATACCAAATGTGTACAACAATCTAAAAAGAGAATATTTAAATAAATCACAGAATCATTTATTTAGAACCTACATTAAAAAAAGTCTCATTACGAAAGTGATGATCTCTTTATAGTGAATGTTTTATTCTCAAATCTAGAGGTCAGATTCTCATATGGGGCATTTTATGCCTATCTAAGAATCTGATGCATTTTAAATATGTGGGAAATCTCTTTTGTCTGGCTAGGTTCATTTTGTCATGAGCAAGTACTTTGTCTGAAAGGTGGTAGAATAAGATGAAATGAAAATTAATTTGCTGTTTATGAGTTTTTTGTTCAGATAATATCAATATGAAGATTACAATAATAGAATATATTTCACTTATTTAGCCATAAATATGGAAGAAACAATGATGTTCCAATTTTTCTCAATGAATAGGGACACTGAGCCTTTTAGTTCCTGAAATAACATGAGAGAAAGAACAGAATTCCAAAATGGTACAAGGATATTTTTCAAATTTAACTCAAAATGGCAGAAGAATTGTAACCTAGAGGAGAAGTTAGGTTTATTTGTGAAGGAAGTCTGAGGAAAGTGTTGTCTATTTCACTGCATGATAAAAGTTCTCTTTATTGATATCAAGGCAAGTTTAGTAAAGAGCATTCAAGAGAATACTGCAAGGAGAAAATAAAGGAATTGACAAGAAAAATATTAACGTCTACTCTACCCATAATTTCCAAAGGCAACAGTTACCAACACAACCCTGGTAGATTTTTATGTGCCATCATGTTTCACAATTCCCCCTTGATAAAAGAGAGACATTTCACTGAGAATCAGGAGTCATGTGTGTTCATATAATCACACTTTTTTAGTCAACTAAGAAAGTACAGAACTCTATAAGAACACAGTAGTGTCCCATTGATGGAGTAGGGGTTTGTTCACATTTCTGTACATGTGCGAACGGCAGATTTGCCTGCTAATGGCGTCTGTGCCTCGGAGGTTTTCTTCTGGCTCTGTTTCACATCTTGTCTCTGTATTGTACTTTTGCACACACCTATCAGTGCCTCCAGGACTGATTGCACTGCTCAACATGTGAGCAGTGTGCATGGCAACTTTGACCTGCCTGCTAATACCGAAGCACGCATCAGCTGTGTGTTTGTGGAGAGACTTCGTAGATCACAGATGATCACAACCTTACGTCTGCAGAAGATGTACATGAAGCTGTGCATGTGGAACTTGTTTTGATACAGGTAGGACAGTGCAGGCAGGAAAAACTTTCTTTTTCATAAAGTTTTGCATTTCTGCTAGTTTCACAGGCACTTAGGTTCTCACGTTCTCGCCTGCTGGAGGTCCCTTTGGCAGCTGTCACTAGATGGTGCTAGCTGTATAAAAGAGGTGTCCCCCTCTTCTTTCTCTGCTTCAGACCTTGCTCTCCCAAGGACCCTGAGTGCTTTGGCTCAGTACAAGAGACGCATTTCCACTGAGTCCTGGGAATCCAGAGTAGCTGCTTTCTCCCTAACAGCTATTAGGTCACTAGGGATTAATTAGGGAATTGCCAGAGGTTTGGATTTACCTTGCATGTGGGTTTCTCATGGACACAAAGGAGATTTGTTGTTCTGCCAGCATTTTCAAGGGAGCTTAAGATAAGTAGAGGACCACTAGTTTTATTTTGGCATTGTCTCATCTTTGCCCAGAAGGAGGTTTGTCCTTTACCAAGTCTGCTAGAAACTGAACTTCTTTCTCACAAAATACAGGGATCCCCTATAATTCAAAAGCCAGCCTGGCAGAGGACTGGGAGGAACTGACAGTGACTGGCTGTTGGAGAGGTGGAAAGGGGAGCACTGCATCTCAGAGAAATGAGCTTTGCCCATGTTTTTTGCAGGGTATTAGAGCCTATTTGAATGGTCCTTTTGACTCCTAGCAAATATAGAAGGAGACCTTAAAACATTACCTTTTACTCAGAAAGTGTTTGAAGTAGGCCCTGGATAAAGGATGGTGGAAAGTATATGGAGGATGAAAGAGGAAAACCAGTGGAAGGACTAGACAACAGTGTAAATTGAGTTTTCTCTCCTGCATGTTTTCCTCACTATTTCTAATGGTATCTGACTGAAAGACAAAACCTTCCTGAGACCAAACCTTCACGTCCTTGGCCTCGGGAAGAGCTTAGCTAAAGAAGGCACCAGTCAAAGACATCAGGTTTTCACCCTTAGCAATAAAAGCCTTTTCCTTCTTGTAAAAGCAGGGCACATTGCACTCAAATGGGGAGAGATGCTAAGTGCAGTGACAATTGTTTCCCAGGGAGAATGTTTCGGCAGGAAGCCAGTATTTAATCACATAGCCACATCACATAATTACAGAGCGTCACTCAGTGCAACCACTTGATGCAGTGCACCGCACCTCTGCAGCATAATGCTGGCTCCCTGCCAACAATTTAGAGAAAACTGCTATCAGCTTTTATAATTGCTTTCCTTGATGAAACAACCCGGTGAAATGGCAGGGCTAGAATGGGGACGAAAGGGACAGTTACGAGACCACAAAGTTCCCAGACTTCCAAGTGGCACCTGTTAGGCAGCAATTAATTTACTGGCCAACTTCAAAAGTCCACCACAACTGGCACTAATTGTCAGCCTTGCTGGCAGTCTCCTCGCAGAAACCAAGGAGTAGACCTATGTAAAGATAGAGCAGCTCACTTTACCTCAAAAGTGATGCTGGCATTGGGCAATATTTGACCATTCTACATGCATCTTGTACCTGAGCTGGCTGCTTAGCATAGCACAGCACTAAATATGCATGTTTACATTATTATTGCAAAACATTATTGGCCATACATGGAAAGTAAAAACCCACTAGAATGATCATGACAATGTGTGCTCTCCTACATGCTATCTACATCATTTTACACATGAGCCAGCATTGTCACCTCTCCCCAAAGGTGGCTACAGGTATCCTGAGCTGCATTACACAATGTATTTCCAGAGAGGGGTGAACCTTCTCCTCGGCTCAGTACTGGTGAGGCCACTCCTGGAGCACTATGTCCTGTTCTGGGCTACTCAGTAGCAGAAAAATATCCCCAGTAAAAGAGAGACATGCAGCTATTGGAGGAAGTCCAGTAAGTGGCATGAAGATGGTTAAGGGACTGGAGCATTTCTCATAAGGAAACACTGAGAGAGCTGGGACTGTTCAGCCTGGAGAAGAGAGGGCTCGGGGGGATCTTATCAATGTGTACAGATATCTGAAGAGAGTGTGTAAAGAAGATGGAGTCAGGCTCTTATCAGTGGTTTCCAGTGACAGGACCAGAGACAGTAGGCAAACTGAAAGACAGGAGTTTCTGTCTGAACATCAGGATATGGGGTTTTTGCACAGTGAGAGTGACCAAACACTGGCACAAGTTGTACAGAGGACTTACGGAGTTTCCACACTTGGAGATATTGAAAAGCTGTCCGGACATAGTCCTGGACAACTGGCTCTAGCTGGCCCTATTTCAGCAGGAGAGTTGGTTAAGGTGACCTCCAGAGGTCCTTTCTAACCTCGACTGTTCTGCTATACTGTAATTCTGTGACACTCATGGTACAGTAATCACAGACATTAAAAAAAGTACCAAGACCATGACTGAAACAGACAAATAATCCAGTTTTAAAACCACAATACCCTTTCTTGGTCCTATCTGGCCAAATCTTAAGTACATGAATTTAAGTCTATAAGAATACATATTGATTCAGGCTGAAGTCTGAACATTAGTCTGTTAGGACTACTCTTCTGTCTATACCTCCTCACTTTCATTACCAGTAACATGACGCGAGGAAATGACATGAAGTGGAATCAGGGGAGGTTTGGTTTACACATCAGGAAAAAGGTTTTTCATCCAGAGGGTGAGTGAGCACTGGAACAGACTCCCCAGGGAAGTGGTCACAGCACCAAGCCTGTGTGAGTTCAAGAAGCATTTGAGCAATGCTCTCAGGCACATGGTGTGATTCTTGGGGTGTCCTGTGCAGAGTCAGGAGTTGGCCTCAATGATCCTCATGGGACCCTTCCAACTCAGCACATTCTATGATTCTGTGATTCTATAACAATGGTGAGTAGATGGTACATAGGAAATTAAAAAGGACAGGGTTTACACAAAAGGATCCTCTCAAGGTGTTCCTGCCCAGCTTCTTGCTCACATAATCTGAGGAATTTCATGAGCCTGGACTTGCATCTACGCCACTGGGCTTAATAGATGCCAATGGTCCTATCATCCATAAATTTATCTAATCCATTCTTAACTGTCTTTTTACTTCTAGCTATCTTTACTTGACATGACAATGAGTTTCACAATTTAATTTTTTTGCTGTATGAAAACAAACTTTCTTTTTTGTGCATTTCAAGCCTACAGGCTTAGAGTTTCCTGTGTTTGTTGTAGCATTCTCATTCAAATCAAGAGGAAGGAAAATGACTCAGCGCCACATGGTTTTGAATCTTTCAGGGTTTTAATTACCTGTGCATAGTGTCACTGTTTGTCAGCCTTGGTGTCAGCAGAGATAACCCTGTAGTAGACCCCCAGTGGGCTTAACACTGTACCCCACTGTCCTTACCCTAAGCAACGTGCAAACGTGGATCAGGTTCTCCAACCCCACCTCTTCCCCCAAATCTTGCAGTCCAAATGTAAAACACAGTGAAACAGACTGATACAGGGAAGTGTGGAAAACAGCCCAGTGTGAGTCAGCATGACTGACAGTGTGCCCACCTATTTTTCCTGGATGTTGCTGGTTGTTTCAGGACAAGCCCAGAACCATGAATGCAAATCCTCTGTGGTAAAATCATTTCCGCCCACCTTTCAATATTCCTCTCTAGAAAAAAAAGTCAAAAAATTTCACCTTGCATTCTTGGATCATTGCCTCTTGGGTCACACTTCTCTGTTGCCAGATTTGGAAGGAATCAGCAGTTTCACTGCTGTTGTGGCCAAAGAGGAAAAGTAGTATAATCCTAAGGAATCCTGATTAGGATTCAGGCAAGCATCCACATGACCAGGAAGATGTGCACCACTGCCTTTTGCTCCCTAAAGGCTGACGTATTAGTTTGAAAAGTGGATACGTGCACAACAGAGCTTGAGCCAGACACGAAATAGATCATCTCCTTTGCCAATGCAATAAAATGACCTCTCTCAAGTCTGGACACTCACAACCACATCCTGTTTTAGATTATATAAGCAATTTGTAGAAATGGGCATGAGCATCTAGAACTAAGATTTTTCCAGACTTCTGTTTATTGGCATATGTTAATTGGGTTTTGGTTCAGTCCTGCCTTAACATATGATAACTTTTACTTTTGCAGCACAGTGAATTGCACGTACTGAATATGTTTGAAAGAATAATATAGGCAAAAACTTTAGACAGCTCAATATCTTTTTGTTCCTTTTCTTCCAAGTGTAAAAATGCAATTGTCTGCAGACAGAAGCAGTCTTGACAAAGGAATGTATATGTCCTAATGTTAGTCTTGATTAAAACAAAGCTTGCAATATTGTTTTATGACTGTGTTTGTATAACATATGACTTTGCATAGGAGACAGTCCTAACCATTACCTGTTTATCTATTTAAAGCAGGATAGTCTGTTATTCATTGCACTCAAACAGCACCTGAATGCACTGGCATATTTATTGTTAAGGTCAATACAATAATAGGATTTGATCCATTTTTCTTTGTTGCTTAGTAAAGAAAATCAAATTCTTATGAAGTCTGTGTTAATTGTTTTTCCTTTGTACCTGACTCTTGCCAGCTATGCTTTAAGAAGGTATTCTCTAGTGGGCAAGGCCATCGAATACATAAATTATATCAGGGCAAGGAAGACAGTATCAGGGTCTGATTTCATACAGATCTCAACATGATTCTCAATTTGTAAAGCTAATCAACCACCTTCCTTAGATATCTTTACCACAGAAATGCTTGTCTAACCAGCAGCTTTCAAATGTAATTAGCCAGTGTGCCCTTTCAGCTACCATTCCGTGATAACCTATGAGATGGTTTTGGTGTCTTTAGAAACGTTTATATAATACAGACATTCTTCCAGGCTTATAGGCTATTTCCTAGGAAAACACCTGAGAATCATTCTTAAGTGAATGCTTTAATTTATGTAAATGTTTAATTTTTTACATCAGTGTGGATAATTGTGAGTCGATGTGTATGTGCCTTCCTGATACAGTCTGATGCTTTCACATTTCGTATGGCCCTTTTGAAGCAAGGTATGCTGAGGACCCTACAGTGCATAAATGATATTCTGAAGTATCCATATTACAACTCTTCAACTTCTTAAATACTACCACTTAAAATAAAATGTATATGTCCATGGGATAAATGTAATACCATAAATTATCAGGAAAGTCCAGCTGGTTTGATTCTCTTTTCTAATGACTTGAAAAGATCATCTCTTGATTTGATCAGCCTCTGACAGGCCCTGCTAGACTACATCTCAGTCCATGCCTCAGTAGCCCTTCTCTCCTGCATTGTGGGACTGCACAACTTCCCCCTAGCGTCAATGGAAATTTGAGCATTTGCCATCCGGCAGTGAGTGCATACCACCAGTGTCGAATCAGATGGGATTAAAGTATGTACCAGTCCTTATATTTCTGGAAAATTCTGACATGATGTGCTGGCATCCTGCTTCCACAGTTACTGATGATGGGATGAGGGAAGTGAATGAGCTCAGAAGAAGTAATTGCCTGTAGGAACCCTTTAGTAGCTTCTTGTGCAGATGTACATGGAACAACCTTATTGCTGTCAGGATGAAGAATTTGTGCCAATATACTTAGGGAGGCCGGAGTTACAGATTTTTCGGGGAAATCCAAAGTAATTTAATTCAATAAAATGTATTTGGCTGACCCAAACAGACTTTATGCATATTCTTTATTGCCTGCTATAAATATATGTCTTCCATTCTGCCCCAGGGGAACTGTGAGTTAGCAAGAAACTGAAGCTTTCTGTCTGAAAAGGCTGTGTCTCTTACCAGCAGGTGCTGTTGATGTGCTCAGCAGAGATAACAAACCAGGGAGCCTAATGAAATCCCATCCCAGTGCCTGCTGCTTCACCACAGTCTCCTCCATCTTCCAGATTTTCTTTTATCATCATGAAGGGCAGTAATATAAATCTCGAGAAGACGACCTTACATACCCACCTATAGTTATTTGGGATTTGGCTGAAAGTAGCCAGCACACAGAAGGCACACAGGAGGCCATGAGTCTGGTTCAACTTCATTTGAATTTTTCTGTTCTCATTATTAGTCTTTGTATATATTGTTAGTTTCGCTTAATGTCTTCCATCTGTATTCTTTTAGCACTTGCTTCTAAATTATTGCGTTGCACTTACCACTAATAGATATCAGGTGGACCTTCATCCTTTGCATCACTTCACAAAATCCTTTCTGTATCTGAGACTTGGCTGTTTGTTGAGCTCTATTGATGTCCATTCAAACTCTGACTTTAAAATCTTTTGGTTAAGATAGTACAGAAGGTTCTGTGTGGACCCTCATATTTTGGGTTATTTGTAAGTCACTTAAAATAGGCTTAAACTAAACCAACTAAAACAGAAGGATGTCCAAATGGAGGTTGGCACCAGTTTAATTAAACTGCAGCAACTATGTATATAAACAAGGCTTAAATCTACAGACTGTAAATTACTTTTGACTGTAACATTACTCATTTCATTTTACAGCATCACAGAAAAAGTTCAGTTGTTCTTGTATTCAGCCAAAATGTGGATCAGTCATTCCATACTAGATTTTGATGAGCCCCATATGGATGTACAGAGAACCTACCCTAAACAGAGGAAATACCAGAGCACTGTCATGAAGTAACCTTGAATGTATGACAGTACAATTCCTTATGCAAAGCACTGGTGAAAATTCAATTGCTTCTAGCCACTCAACTACACTGTTTTGTAGAATGAGTATGTACTGAATCTATCCTGTCATCTTTAATGTCAATTGATTATTCATGAAAACTTAGTGTTATTAAAAATATTGTAAATATGTTTTGGTAAGCATATTTCATACTCCTCTGAAGAAATATTTGTTTTATCTCTTGAATATGTGACTATTATATGAACTCATTTCCAGTTAAATATTCCCTCTAGCAGTGGTCAGGTGTCATATGAAAGTTAAGAAAAAAAATCTATAATTTTTATTCTTAGCTTTAGTAATATGATATTGTATTAATTAAAGACACTGTGGCCTTGCCATGTGAGATTAATGACAGCCTGGTGTGCCAGGCAAACCTGAATTTCAATATTTTTCTTTCTTACAGTGCATCACAAATTGAAGTTTTGGAAACGAGCTGTCTTATTCAGCAGAGTGTATTGAATTTAATAGAAACACATATGCAGTGAAAGTTAAACAAGTGCTTAAGTTTCTCACTGAAGCAGTGCTTCTAGGCTGGGGAACAGAATAATTTTCTTTCATTCTTTCTCCCTTCACCTTTTCTTTCCTCCCTTTCTTTCATAACTTTTCCATGAAGCTTGTCATATTAATTTTAAGAAGATCAGAAGTAGCAGGATTGATGCAATCTTCTCCTCTATATGAAGCATGGAAAGAAATTTATGGAAAGTAGAGCCTATTGTTTAATTCAGATTTCAGCCACAGCACTAAGCCCTAATGCCCTGGATTTTGTCTGGTACTGCCCTATACCACTCAACTGACAGAATTGGTACTTATAACCTCTTTTTGTTAAGCTTTACCTTACCGTGTGTATTCAAAGAGGTGCCTTATACAAATTTTATCCTTTATGCATGGAAGCATTAGTGCACTTAGAAGTGAATGAGGAAGTAATTTGACTCCATAAGATTATATCCATGATATTTCACTAAAGTTTCCTATTTCTTTAACTCTGTTTCACAAGAAAAATAATCTGAAGGGTGAAAAAGGCCTGTAGTATTTCTGCTGCACCTTGACATGGAAGAATTTGATTTAGTTTCAAAGAAAAAGTATTCTTAATGAAAATTCATAGAATCAAAAAATCACAGAATATCTTGGATTGGAAGGAATCTTAGAGATTGTCTAGTTCCAACTCCTCCAATACGGGCAGGGATGTCTTTTGCTAGACCAGTTTGCTCAAGCTCCATGCAACACGGCCAACTTTAAGCTGTGTATTAAAAACAGGTGTGTTTTCCTGTTTGTTTCCTTGCTCTACCTCTTTTCACTTCTGATGGTTAGTTGTTAATTTAGCATGATTTTTAATAATTTAACATTATATTTAGCTGGTGAGAACATTTGTGAGTTCAAGGCCGGAAATCTGCTAAAGTAGTTAGTTCCAGTGGGGTTTGGTCACCCTAGTCTCTTGTAGGGAAGCCAGGCACTGTACTAGGCAAAGTTAAAGATTAAGAAATCTTCTGTAGTGGACGGCCCTCCTGTAAAATCTGTTGCTGGAAAATTACTATGCTTCTGTCTGTATTGTTTTGGGGTTTTTTTTGGTTTTTCTTTTTTTTTTTTTTTTTCCCCAGGAATACCAATTTTATCAAGGATGTGTTGATTTGCTTCTGACACAATACTTAACCATATATATATACATATATACATATATATATTTCAATACTTCTCTACTGGAATCCTACACCATTTTTTGCTGATGTTCTGCCCCTTAAGAAGGCCTCACCATAAGGTCATAAAACACTCTGGCAAACGTTTGGCATGTGCTGCTTTTTCCTAAAAATATCTTGACATATTATAAATCCTGGAAAACTCACTCTGTCAGAAGAAAACATAAGTCATTCTCTAAAGAAGGTTCATCTCTGTCTTGGATTGAGGGGACTTAGTTTTGCCATATGCCTTCAAGACAGGATGGAACCTCAAAAACTCACAGAGCTCCAGAAGAGGAAGCAAAGTGCTCTGGAAGAGAAGGAAATGTAATGTGTTATATGCAGGTTATATCTCATTGAAGGAAAACCACTTGATTCCTACTGACTCAGACACTTATTTAGAAATTTATCTCTACTTCATCAAAAGCAATAAACTACTGCTCATTGATCAGAAGGTGCCTGACTGAATTCTTGGGCAGGGGCAGCTGTAGGTTACAGCTAGTCTTGGAGTCATCTTGTGGTTATGGAACTTGACTGGAATTCAGAAATTTTGGGCTCAGTTCCCAGCAATGCCACAGTCTCCCTAGGGGTAAGCAACTAGATGTCTTTGTGCCTCAATTCTCAGCCCAGAATTAGCCTTTGACCTTGGAAGCTACTACTATCTTTCCTGAGTAATGATGCCCTGAAATTCTTCTCACAGGTCTCTCTAGTATTAAGTTCCTACGTGAAGTTTTCACAGTTTCTTCCCCATTACCAATTATAAAGGGAATTTTGGCTGAGGAAGAGACACCAAAAAACAGGTACCAGAACAAAGTTACACTGCAGCTGATGCGTATAGAACCGTTTGAGTGAATAGTGTACTGCACATTTGGAGTCAGTCCTGCATGTCTGTTTGGGACTGAGCCCAACCAGTAGAGACTTCCTTAGTGACCATAGACAAACCACGTGATCTATTTCATCTTCACCATTTGCAAAATGGGGCTGCTAATGCACTTAAGAGAGAAGTGTTTAAAGGATTAATTAGCTGGGGTCAATTATGGCATTAACTCATAGTCCACATAACTGGTAACTGGAGAGAGATGAGGAAGGAAGAGAAGTGGCAGCGTAGCAGGACCTCCTGCAGCCTTGGTGTTTGTGGCAGGCGGGAGGCACCAACGCTTTGCAAGGGCACAGCTGCCGTGCCACCACTGCTAATAGCATTGTGCTTGTGCCAGCTCTGCTGATCAGGGCCCACTCCTACTTTCAGAGCGGGCTAGCAATTGGCAGTCAGCCCAAACCAGCAGGTTTTCACGTCCCATCGAACTGGTCTGTCTGGTCCTCACCTGTGCTCACAAGGTGAAAAGGACCTGTGTGGTCCGCTTGTCCTACCGTCTTTCAGACAAGCCTCTGCTCTTTAGAAAAGCAATAAAGAGGGAAAAGTTGTCATCACTGGCTTTATATATTTCGTAGTTGGTAGTAGGAAGGAGAGTTGGTCTCTGAGTTCTCTTCAACTTTGTTTATTTATATTGGGTACAAAATAAGCCATTCTGCTCCTGTCAGGATGTTATTTTTCTCTATGGGGGCTATGCAACCCTGCTTTGATAAGTCGCTCACATAATAACAGGTGATGAACTGGCAATGCAGTGACATTGACTAACCAAAGCTCTCTCATTTCAGGACTCCAAGGGGTAGCCAATTCTGGGGACAGCCCTGCCTGTCAAACATCAATTCCCTGGAATAGCTGCTTTTTGAAAAACATTTGCCCCGAGTGAACCAAGTTAAATACAAACATATAGCAGGGAGTCCAATTTTGCTGTGGGAACACATCCTTGTTATAGCATTATTTACATAGAATTTTCCATGCTAGCTACACATACTCTGGTGCAGCACTAAAAAGCAAGGCTTTTGTGCTAGTCATCCTAAAAAAGAGAAAAGCTTATGCATTAAACAAGCAGACTGCAGTACTTTCATCTAGTTTGTAGAAATATTCTTCTATGGGCTTTTCATAAATCTCACTTGAGGATGCAGCATTTATCTATCAAACATGTATTTAATAAGCAGGGCATGTTATACTTATCTCTATTCCAATCTACACAACTACATTTTATTTGTGGCCTTGTCTGTCCTTTGATGCACAAATATCTGATTACCTACATAACAACTGTTCTAGCAATTTTTGAAAATATGTCTTTTATGTCTGAGTAGTCATTTATACATACAGTTAGCTTAACATAACTACAAAATATAAGTGGATTCCCTTAAATTAAGGTAGTTATAATAAATAATAAACCACACTAATTTTTAAATTTGCTGCTGAGGTAATAATTTTCACCATCTTCTTGGTTATCTAAATATATATTACTATAACTACTACTACTACTATTACTACTAATAAATTTAAAAATTCCAAGTTTCCCTGGGGTTGGAGATTTACTCTCTGAGATTTCTGGTAGTGTTTGTTATTATGTTGTGTTTGCGAGTCTAATGAATTTTAGGAGCTTTGCTACGATACCTACTGCCTAGGATGGTGCTGTCGTTGGCAATGAGCAGAATTCTCAGTGAATACATTTATGTATGAATTATATTGTACTCCATTAAGTTCTCTCTAGAAGTGTGATCTGGAGCCAATTACAGCTAATGGGAAGGTTTCATCTTTCAACTATAAAAGATTTAGGCATCCAATGAGAAAAAAAAGAATAGCATGTAACCAATCACACCCCAGAAGTTACTAAACCCAAAAGGTAAGTAGTTATAGAACATCCATTCCTAGTGCGGTGAGTGGGAAGATTATTCATCCAAGATACTAGAGAAAACACACTAAGTAAATATCTCACTAGCAGAAATTAAGTATGTTCAGTGAGCAGTTGCAAAAGGTCTGTTTTATCAAATCTTTTATTTGATAATGCTACAAAATGATTTTAGCTATGCTCTCACAGGAAATGTAGTTGTCTTTAATCAAGTAGCAGAAAATCCTACCTGTTAAACATTGAATGAATAAAGCAAAACAAAGCATGAATCATTTAGTAATTTTTAATTATTTAATAATAATACAACTACTCTGTGTCCTCTCAAAAGAATATTGATCTCCCTCCTTCGCCATGTCATACTGACCTCAATAAATGTATTCATATTTTGTGCTTGTAATTACTTACAGGCCTGCTTAACTCCTTGAAGAATGAGAAGCTGTATTGAAGACAACCCACTGAACAGACAAATCACACCACTCAAGTCAAGCATTAATCTAAGCTGTTCCAGGTTCAGAGTCTAAAACTGTGCTTAGTTCTGATCTGGCATTGGAAACATGGGAGTGCAGAGACTATAATACTGTCAGCTTTATTTAATTAAAAACAAAGACTACATGTTGACTGAATTATTAAAAAAAAAAAAAAAGAAGCAGACTAGCAATATTTACATGTTTTGCTTTCCTTCTCAAAGCCTAATATAGCTGGACACTTTAAAAGTGTAAGTGCATAATTTATATTAACTCTTTCTTTAAAAGGAAAGACCAAATTTATTAAATTCCTGTTTTGCACTTCATTCACGAGGAATCTACAACTATGGAAAACCACCTCAAAATTCTAGTCCTGATTTTTATTTATAATAAGGCATTTTATTCCACTCTGGTAGAACATAAAGGGATTTTTAGTGGATTTGAATGCATTTTTTACCATCTAAATGCTCTAAAATAGATTTTCTGAAAATAAGGCTTGAGGACATTTATTTTAATTTGGTCTCATTGGTACTTTTTAACTGATGAACTTTCCTCACTTTGAACAAATTCTGTCCTCTGCAGTGTGATCCAATTTACATTTTTCTAGGCTAGTTTACAAAGTGGTGGATTTATGATCTAGTGAAAATAATGAATGAGAAAAAGAATTTAAATGGCCAGTATGAGCTGTTTTCCTCTGCTGTCTGCTTCAGTAACCAAATATTTCAGCCTACTACTTCTGGCATGCAATTGATTTATAGATCGGGCATTATCACTGAAAGTTTTGGTTTGGTTTCTGGTCCTCAATTTTGGTTATAATTTTCATTTTAACTCTCTCTCTGGAGGGCATACTAAAACCCAGCCCAGGCTTGGGGGACTGTGTTGAAAGCAATTGGAAGAGATACTTATATGAAACTCACTGCAAATTCTAGGTGCTTTCTTTGTAAAAAGAAACTTTGAAAAATGGGCCCAGATCCACCCTACATAGGAGATCCCAAAAGTACCAATTCAGACTTCACTTTCTTAGGGACAGGGAATACAGCACGGGGTTTGATCTGCATATGCTGTCTAATATATGAAGAATCTTGGAGTCCTGATAGCCTTAATCCCCGCCACAGAAGTGTATAAAATTTCACAGCTAAGCTGCCAGAAAAGCCAAGACCACACCAGGAAAGCCGTCTGCTTACAAGAAGATACCTGCCAGGTCTTGTCTGCCAAAGCCTGGACTAATGAATGAATACACAATATCCCAATCAATCAAACTGGATTTGTCTTTGCCCCAGGTCTAGGTGAGGTCTGGTATGAGGTGACCATATCTGTCAAGCACGCAGTAGCTGTGGCCAAGAAACTGTCTGTACATTTATGCATTTATCAAGGCAGATATGAATAGAAGTCTTTATTTTTTAACTGAATCTAGTATATACACACACTGGCTGCATGGATCTGAATGTATAGTCACACAAAGGGAGAAAAAGTCATATCTGCAAACACACACTGCCAAATTTAGGCATGTCTGCATGCAGATACCTATACATACATAGTAATTTTATTTTCCTGCTTGGTTTTGTTCAAAAATATTTCAGTCTTGCATATTTTTTTGAGCACAAGCACTAGGACTGTGATTACCTGAAACACTGAAAAACTCCAAACCATAGAATTATCTTTTTAACTGTAGCGGAAACTCTTGTTTCTAGAGTTTTTACAGTCATCGTTGTGTGTTTTCACAAACATGTGCATTTACATGAGAAAAGTAAAAGTGTAGTGTGACAATGAGGTAAAAACTTATGTAGTTCTCACAGCCATGTCGGAAATTGTAGGGACTGTTTTAACGTGTAGGAGTTCAGACTGACAATGGTAGCAGTTTTCGTGGTTGCTCTCCTGCACAGGTCTAAACCAGGCAGTAAGAGCAGCTCACCCAGGGGTGTTAACAATGCCTTTGAACCTTGGTGTGCTGAAACTGATGACTAGTCCCCACTTCCTGGGAACGTGCTCCTAGGTACAGAACAGGGCAGGGTGAGTCAGAGAGGGGCCTGATAAAAGATAATATGGTCATAGAGTAATTGCAGATAAGTCATTGCCCAAGGGATGGGAAGATACTTAAATGAAGTGATAGCCAGATATGCTGGTGAGGTATAGAGAGGACCTGACAGTAGAGTACCTTCCCATTCTGTCATCCTCCACTAATTCAAATCTATCCTTGTGCCTGTCCTAGCTCCAAGGTGGTCTAATGACACAACACACAATGGTTCACTGCCAGCATAGATGTTTGCCAAAGAGAACTGTAGCATAAAGCCTCGAGGACTCCTTGACTCATTCTCGTGACGACTTAAAAGTGCCTTGGTTGATGCATGCCTTGATAGGGTTCTCCTCTAGCCACATGGTTGGACATATCATCCATATTTTCTTTCAAAATTCAGAGTAACTTTTATCACTTTTATTGCACACACACAGTAAAATGTAACAGCATAAGCATTTTAGAAATTTGAGTTTGAAGATTACACTGTGAAGCAATGCTGCTGAGAATCTGAGTTCATCGTCCCACTCTTGCCTGGAGTTTGGCTCCCTGGACCCAAGACCAGCGTAGGTATGGTGCAGGTGTCTGAACTGCAGTTGTAGTGGAGGCCTGTTCCTCCTTGATTGAGAGCCAACTTTAAGCTCAGCCTGTCACCTTTGGCCTCTTCCTGAGCTACGCTGACTTGGCTTTCTGGCTTGACTTTGGACCTGCCTCACCTATATGGACTCAAGGATGATTATGGACATTGGTTGAACCAGTAACCATCGCTGGATCTGCTCTTTTCTTCTTGCTTGGATGAGGTGGGACTGCCTACCCCACTTGTCTTGTCCCAATTTCCCTGCTCTTCCTGGTCCTTGGCAGTCATAGAGGGTCTGCCCGGGGGTTTCAGAAGAGACTTTAGGTAGATGCTGAGAACTTTTAGAGTTATAACCTTTAGTTAAAATAATCTAAATCATTGCTTCATAGTATCCATATAATGATTATAATTGTAGACATGCCAGGCAGTGCCTCTGCAGCAAAGTTTTACTGTTGCACAGAGAATATGCTGCTCTCCAGAAAAAACCTGCTGAGCATCACGGAGGTTATTTTCATGCAAACACTACATTTTCAAAGATAGGAAGGCTTCCAGGGACCCAGAGTCATTGTCAAGAAAGGAAAGCACTGAGGCGGCTAGAGCATTTGGACTGATCCTTGAAAACCAAGGTTGAGGACTTCGTGCAGCTACATACATATTGTAGGACCACAAAGTGGTTGCAGACACTTCATGTAATATGTCAGCTGAGTGTACACTTCCTGTGCAGCCAGCAGGGGGAAATTTGCACCCCTAGAGGCTGAATCATCTCGTCTCGACACAACCGGAACCTATTACCTACTTTAGGTGGCTTATGGTCCCTGTGAATCATAAAAAGAGTCTAGAAAAGTAGATTAAACTGATCTTTAGACTATGAAAGTTAGATGAGGTGGTTTCTTGTCTGTAAATTGAGGATTATTTCCTGAGCATATTACATAAGAGGAAGGAATGAATAAAGAATATGACAGTTTTGGCTCAAGTTGCCTCCATTATAAAATATAACATAGGTCTTTCTGGAGGAGGTTTGGAAGAGGGGAACATTTTCTGTCTGATGTATTTTGGGCACACGATATGGATTGTGCACTATGTCCAGTTGATTCCATTTGCTACTCACCTACTGATTTGTCGTAACTTCATTGACATTGTTTGGGATCCCAAAGCTCCTGTGGAATCTCCTCCAAGTACACTTTCATATTAAACAGAGGGTCTGTTCTCCCCTAACTATTCAGAAGTAACTTCTATTAACATTAATGAGAGTTATACATATGCATCAAAGGGAGAATAGACCCTGAGGGCATCGTATGGACAGTCCTTCAATATTCTGTGTCTCTCAGTGGGACTTTGTACAGTATGGCATGAAATGTAATGGGTCCATTGACTTTGTATCACTCTAGGTCACTAGCCTTAATACAATGTTAATAGAAAGCTTCTCATTAAGATCCTAATTATGTGTGTGGTAACAAGACACATACTATATCTTTCATGTTGCTGCTTCCAAACCACTACAGTGCCTTCTCTCGTAGGAGCAATATAGGAGTGACCATATGAGGTGACCTCTGCTACATGTGAGCAGCACTCATAAATCCACATCTGTCAAATTCAATCTCTTTTGGCAGCAGAAGGACATTTTAAATCTAGATGCTTCAATCCTGAATCTGAGAAAGAAGCGTATTAAAGTAGTGCTGATACAGCTATCAGATCAAATATATTTTCCATGATTCTGCCTGGGATGGATTAAAATGTAGGTCCCTGTGATCAAAGGGCAGTGAATGAAAGCACAAGACTTGTCTCTGTCCTCCAGTTGCATAAACTCAATGTGTTTGTTTCTTTTGTGTTCAGAGTCTGCAGTGTCTAACACACTACATTTGGGGCTGCAGGTGATGTTTCCCAAACTACCTGTATTATGTAAATGAACTGCTAAAACAACTGAAGCGTCTGATCATTATCAGTCTGAAAGTGGAACAATCAAAACTGTAGAAGCTGAGAAGCAGAGCAGTTCCCTGCAATTATCTGTTTTGAAGGAATACATTGATTTGACATTCCTAAGAAGTCAGAAATGTCTGATTTCATAATATAATTTGTAGAAGTAAAAAAGGCAAGTTAAACATTTGCCTACACATATCATGTTTACATGTTTTCAAAGAACTTCCCCAAAACTTTGCAGTCTCACCCAGCAGTATTATTTTTTGAGACTTGTTCAGTGTCGCAGCTTTGCAAACAAATTCAGAAATATGTTCCAGCTCATCTTTCTTTGCTTTTAGGGTTCTCTTCATATTTCAGTGCTTCTGTGAGTTTGTGTGTGTCTTTAATGAATACACAAATGCAGAAAAAGTACAAAAAAAAATAGGTATTCTCCCATAGGACACATGAATATAGCATTAAGCAAAGCTGTTTTGCCATGTATCCTCAAAGCTAAAAGAAGGTGAAATAGATGTAATATGGATTTCTGCAGTGTATCAATTCATTCTGTGGAGAGCTGAGCAAATAATTTGAAATGCATAAATCATCCAATGAATTTATCATTTTTTTCCTGCTCATGAAAAATCCAGAAGCAAAACTTACTTGCAACAAAGGGTTTTGATATTAAAAATATATTAAACTGGGACTCTTTTCAAAAATTATTCCATGTGCTTTCTATTCTCTTGTGTGATTTTTTCCACATTTCTAAGGACCAGCACTGATATGTGAACAGGTCACAACACTCCACTTCCAGACCACTGTCCTCTCCCTACATGTATGATTTTTTATACCCAAATTTCTTTCCATCTATCAATGGAGAAGTGATATCCATCAACAGACGGAGTAAAGCATCTCTGTTATTCCTCACACTGTGCTTTCTTACCCTGTTCTGCTATTTATTTGCTTAGTTACACATATGCCTGAGTACCTTGCTGAATGAGGGCCACAAGGAAGAATGTAAATATTTTAAAACCTTTCTGGGTTAATCATGAACAGCTGTCTCCAAATATTCCATATACAGTATTCAAGATGTGTAACTGAGTTATGAGTGCTTCCTTAAGTCACGTGGCACGGTTTCACTCTTTGGTGTATGAGCAATCTCCTATGTGACTACTCATGCATGTGAATGCCTACGTGTGACTTTGAAATTCACTGGCCATGAATTTCAAGAGAATTAAGCTCCACCATGTGAGTACTTACTGAATTTGGAAATGAAAGTAAGAGCGAATGTGGTCCAAGAGGTTGTGCTGATGAGTGCCAAGGAAGCTCAGCAAGAGGCTTTTTAGCAAAATCCTCGATCTGTGTTTCCCCCAGCCCAGGTGGAGCTGGCCACATGTCAGGGCCTCATCTTTCAGAGTAAAAATTTCTCGTTTGGTACAAGCTGTTGTTTCAAAAATGCAACTAGAGCTGAGTGAGAGTTTTGAGGGAACACTTTTATTTGCCAGTAACACAACATCAAATCTATTGAGTACTGAAGTGTGAGTGTCTCAGAGGATTTAGGGATAACTCAGTTTATTTATTGAAATCAACCTGCATGTAAGCTACCTAGGTAAAAAAGCTTATATGGTAGTAGATGTGCTTTTTGAGACAGGAAGAGAAATCTTCTCAGATAATTATTCTTAAGGTTAATTTGTTTCAATAACCGGATCGGGACATTTGAGTGATGGGTAGGTGGGCAGTGAAACATTCCTTCCATGCTTGAGAAGTGAGAAGCGTCCACACGTTCAGAAATATTAATGTCTTCCCAAACTGATTCAGCTTTTCTCTTCTTCCAATGTCCTGGGGAACATGCTGAGAAAGGAGCACAAATGAAAATGAAATAGAGAACTGCTGCAATTAAATGTAATTTTAAGTGGCATGAAATTAAGCAAACCAAGAGTAAGAAAATAAACAGTGCAGCCCCAGATTTTCCTTAGTGTAAGTTCCTTGACTTCAGTAGAGTTACATGAAAAATATAATTTTACTCCCTCCCTCCCTCCCTCTCTGTCTCTGTGCCTGAATTCTTGATGTCAGCTTAAAAAGGAGAGTAAGTGAGAGGGAGAGAGAAAAAGAGTGAGTGGAGGGTATGGAAATTAACGTTTCAGCTTTCAGAAATGTACATTTAATGAAAAGTTTGGAAATAACCAACCTTTCATGGCCCAAAGAATTACTGAAAAAGATCTTCTGTGTTTGCAACCTTGTTGGCAGTCAGGCTGTCTTGGGCAGCAGTAATTTTCAGTCAGAGGATTGCCATAAAAGCCTGAAAACCCACAGAGCTAATAGAAAACAGGCAGAGAAAGTGAAGTCTAACCCAGGAATTCATAGGCTGAGGCTTCCAAGCTCAGTTCAGCTGTGTGAGGTCTGGCTGAGTCACGCACTGCCACAGATTGAACTGGTACATCTAGAATAGCACCAGACTGAAGAGCTTGGCGTGTAAAGCCTAGGGTTAGGCTCCAAACACTTTCCTGGTGAGATTTCATCCAAGGGAGTATTTTAGCCAGCAGTCTCCCTGCCTGCTAGGGAGCATCCCTGTTTTTAATTCTCTGCCCTTCTATGTTTAAGTTCCCATAAATATCATGGGAATTAATTTGTGCTTGTCCCTGCTTTAAACTGAGGCAGTGCTATGCATGATGCATCTTTATGCTTTCACAGACTTTCTGGTGTGTAAATCAGTCACTGTGGACTGATACAGGCAAACCTTTGGGGAGTGCTACAAGAAGAGTAGTGAAAGAAGACATGCTAGGAAATCGGGGGAAGGACATATGTATGATTGCATTAACATATAAACACAGACTGAGAATAATATCAGTATGAGTCATTTAATAGAAGAAAACAACTTTGGACATTTGCTTCTAGACTTGTTTTCTTTGTAAGTTGTTGAGAAATATTTCAAATTAAACACAATTCCCCCACTGGTAAGCAAGAAACAAAGAAAACCGAAAATTTTTAATGTAATTTAGCAAAGGACCAGACAATCTTTTTTTATTAAATCATTGGCTCCTAGAGAACACTATATTTAATTTTTTTAAATACATTTTCCCACTCTTCTGAGGAAATGGAAGGAATCTTTTGTGATGGTATACATGATGTAATAACCTCACTTTTAGCTACCATGGACATCGTGGCCCTAAGTCTACACTTCTTCCTCTAGCCACTCTTGCACTGATGCAAGTGGCAGAGAGGTTGAAATAAGCTGGGTTTCCTTTTTCTCTGCAGCCCCTGACAGTGCTGCACATCTCTTAAATCTATTTGCATGGTTTAGGATTCTGAGACCACTAAAAGCAAATAAATGCAAGAGCAAGAGGAAATGGGCAAACACATAGAAAACCCACAAAAAATGTAAATACAGTTGTATGTGAGCTCAACTAGGGAATGCTAAACAAGATTATTGGAAAGATTATAAAATAAAGGGCATTTTTGTTTTTAAAATAGAAATGAAGTAGAAGAGAACACCAAAAAATCAAGACAAGCTCTACTTGGAGATGCCTGCAGATGCTGACAATGAGAGCAGTGTAATGGGCTGGGCGCTGCCCTAGGAATGGAATCACAAATGGGAAAGGGTCATGGCTGGGAAGAGAGACTTCGGGATGCAGTTGCTCCCCCAAAGCAGAACAGCATACAGATCTGATGTATTTGTCTGGCTCCAACTTTTGCTGCACTGGGGTAAACCTCAAACACACACCAGCTCCAGTGCTGAGAAAGTTCTGATCCCCATTTGCCTCTCAGCTTCAAACCATCTTCAGTAGCAGACAATGTAGCAAGGAAAACTTTTAGTGCACTCTAGCTATGAGAGAGAGAGTTACTTGTGCAACAATCTTCAGAGCTTCAAGAGATCTGAAAATGGAAATGAATATGAAAACTTTAGGGGTGGGGAGTTATTGATCAATCAGGATAACTAGAAGCACATAAAAAAACCCAAACATTGAAGGGGGAGCCTCTAAAACTGGGGAAATTTCAGAAATTCATTTTTGATAAGGCTCCAAAATTCAGCTTGTGTGAATGGAAGCTTCAAAATATCTGTATCATCTTGGAATGGTAGATTCTTGCAGGATAGGATTTTTTTAGGACTTTAGGACAGCAGTGAAGTTAGACGACCTTTTTATGCCTGAATGATACTTTACATGGATGACTTATAGAGTGTTTTTCTGTGCTCTCACAAAGGTTTCAGACTTGGTTTGGTGTTTGGATGAGCTCTTATTTTATCTGGCTGCCCTTATGAAGAGTACATTTACATTTTGGTCTCTGCAGTATAGAACTATGTGGCTTCCCTAGGGAGACTGGTAGCCTGATAGTCTGTTTCTGGGCACACTTATTAGTTTGAAGAGCTTTTCAGGACAGTTGGCAATTGAGGGCGTTTTTAATGGACAGCAAAATCCTGAAATCAGCAGTGAGCTTTTTATCAAAACCAGATCACTTCTTCAGGACTGTGCCCTCTTCCACTGTATGTTGTCCTGTCCTTTGTTTGGCTTTGGTTTATGCTCTGCTTTGAGATGCTAGTGTTTGAGCTAGGGTGGCTGTCACCCCGGTAAGACTTAGAGTTAACAGCTGTGGATTCTTTGCTGTCAGTGATGCTTACTTTAACTATGGGGTAGGAGGGCCATCTTCATATGATTTTGGGTTGTTCAGATGTGTGTTGGTCACTTCAGCTGCAAAGAATTTCACAAATACACAGTACACTGTAAGATACAGCTCTGGACACAGGTAATTAATGCTGTGTCAACCTATGGCTCAAGCTGGAATCTGTCCTGTTGACTCTCTCTGGGTTTCTATCAGCTTTTACCATCCACTTGTGAGAGTGCAGTATATGTCATTATTTGCAGCTTGCTAATAAAAAGGTGGGAAGGTTGAATTTGTTCCATTTTCCTTCTAATTTCCCTTATTGTAGAGATTATAAAGGCTCTTGTAGAGCCTTTAAAGTTTGGTAACTACAGGAACAGGGCCTGAATTTGTACTAAGGCGTGGACAAAGATAGTGGGAAAGTGCAGAACAGTTTCTGCTCACCTTCCACTCCCTGCACACACACGGTGGACCCAAACTTGAGCTGCTTTTTTATCTACTATGTCCGCTATGAAGGCAAATGCCTGGAACGGCTTATTCTGTTCAGCTTATAAAGAACGATGCTAAATCAGCTGGGTTACGAATCTTTTTCTGTTCAGGAAGTTCCATGTTTAAAAATAAGAAGATGAAAAATTGCTTAGTCCCTCAAACTTGAAAGTCAGGATATTTCCACACGGCATAGGCCAAATCCTGAAGGGCTTTATGATACATTTCTCTTGTACGGGGACGCCAGACGCAGGAGGAATCTCTACACATGCACAGCAGAGAAAATCTCTGTGGCAGCTGTTCACATTTCCTTGTGGAGTGAAGGGGGAGGAAGTAGGTGTTTTGGGGCCCGAATCAGTAGCTTTGGACAGCACACAAAAGCTTCAGAGTCGGTGTCAGAGTGGGGAGCAATGAGCAGTGTCCACTAGTCCTCAGCCAACAGCCAGCAGCAACACATCCGCGGGCCAGGGCTGTGGTTTGGAGGCCCCTAAGCTCTTGGGACTGAGGATTCCTTTTACTCAGGTTGGCAGAGCTTCAGGCATCAGACTTTTTCTAAAACTCTCTACCCCATTTCTCAGGATTTGATTATGAACAAATTAGAAGGCAATTTTTTTCCAAGACAGCATCCTTTGATTACGCTGAGAAAACACACTGCAGTGTTGTTTTTTTCCTGCTTTATGAACAATTTTTGTCTTCCAATGTATGAAATATCCATTTGGGGTTTTTCTAGGACTTGCATTTCAGTGGCATGACAGTAAATCTGCCTGCAGAAGTCCAGTAACTTTCTTACACTTTGCAGCCTAAGTGGAAGCCTCAGTTGGGCAAGTTTAAAATGAAAAGTTCTGGTGCTCGTTACAATCGCAAAACCTTTTAATAGCACCAGAGAGGCAGGGGAACTTCACCAGATAACTAAATCCATTGATCTCTAATCCTTTGGGCCATACTTACTGTGGAAGACTTGCATGCATGGCTTCAATCCAGAACCGCATGCTGCCAAAAAACGCTTAGTACGTTAGCAGCCAACAAAAATGTAAGAGGTCTGCTCTGCATGTGGGAAACAACATAAAAAGAAGTGGTTTTTTAGCTTAGTCTGACAAACGTTAGCATATAACACTGATATTAAAATGAAATGGCAGAAAGTCTCAATCATATCTTGGATGTTGGGGGACTTATATGTGCTAATTAAAAGGGACTGGGTGGCACTTTAGGCTGCTCTGTTGTAAGTTTCTTCTCAAGTACTCCAGTTCAAAACCTTCCTCAGGGAAGAAGCTGCTATTAATGTGCATTTCTTGCAGGCTGAAACATTAAAAAGAGAGATCTACTAAAGACAGATGCATTTCCTCCTCTATTTAGACACAAATACAGATGTTATTCATATCAAATATATATCATTCTCTGTCTCTAGTGACTGATCTTAAGGAACTATAAAATCTAACTAAATATATTTATAGCTTTATAGCAGTGCCTATACCCAGATAACTCTTAATGCACTTCTCTATAAATATAAATTAATAATGCACATCAGATGCAGGTCTGTATTAAAAGCTCATGCTATGCCTTCCAGGTACCACTGACAGTCTCAGAGACTCTGTAAATGTGGAAATACTTGCACTTTTTTAGATAATATCACTAAGTCATACTGACCCTTGTGGTTTTCACTGCGTACTTGATATTTTCCACTTTTCAGCTTACCAATATTTTATTTTTCTATGTCTACACGCAAACATGCACATATCCTATATAAACTCTGTATAAATTACCTTTCAGAGTGTTTTTCAAAAAAAATTATTTGTGTGTGTCAAAGGACTTACACAGGGAATTCTTTTTGAGCAGAGAATGGCAGGCACTGTATCAATTGACAAACACCCCAAACAGGACAACCATTGATTTTGTTTGTATCAGGGTGACATAAAAAACCCCATGGATTACCCCATTTCTCTGACTACAGCATTCAGAGAGATTTCTTACAGACAAGTTCCATCTTCCTGAGGGCTTGTGTAACTCTTGTGCCTGTTGGGACTTTCTTCATATAATGGGAACACCAGGTGAAGATGGCCACAGTCGAGGTGAGGTCATGGACACACCTGATTCTTTCCAGAAATACACCTTAATTGGGTACCTGTTCCCATTTGTACAAAGGTGACCTAGCAAAATCGGACATATTCTTCAGCAAGTATCTCTTAAAAGTCTAGAGCAAACACCATAATACCCAGGATTTGTGAAACATTTAGTCTGGAATTTGTACATCTAGTAACACTGGTGTTTTTGTAGGTGCAAACTGGACAGGTCTAAACCATAATCTAAGCAAATATTTTTCACTGAAGTTCCAGCCTATGTTCACAGTCACCTTCTAATTCTGTCACACAGACAAAAGTCTTTGAATAGGTGCAAGGTTTGAGTCACGCAGGAGTAAGCATGGCCTGAGCTACTCCCTGGCATGTGCCCAAAGCACACCACAGCCCACTGCAGGGATGGGCAGGGCATGCTCATGTGACATGCAAAACCTGTGGTTCATGTCACCTATCTCAGCTCTGGTGCCCTTCCAGAAATGGCTTGGAGGTTGCACGTTGCAAGACACGTGGAATTTATAGGTGACCTGAGCTTACATCACCCTACGACAGAGTGACTGTGCCATGCTGTGCTCAAGTGTCCAGTGTCCACCAATAGGAATGCACAGGCCTGAGCCAGGGAAAATACCAGAGTTCACCCTGCTGCCTAAGCCAAGTTCTCAGGATGCTTTGTAAGGCCTGTTTCAGATGCCTCACTTCCCAAATCCAGCACGACATGCCAGCTCTGTAGAGTCAATGAGATCAGGGAGAGGTAAATCATTTAGGTCTTCTCAGGAGACAATCAGTAACTGACAAGCTGGGCTTTTTACACAGACTTTTGGTAATGTATCCATAAGTTAGAATGGAGCCACTAGGCATCATTGACAAACATGTCATCTGCCTCAATGTGCTTGGAATTAAAGACAGTTTACAGAGCAAAAGTAAGCTATTAATATCCTGTATTCATAATGCTACATTTCTTTGCTTTTTTTTTTTTTTGTACTTCTGAAAACCCTACAATAATCTCCAGTCCTAATTCTAGCAGATCCCTTTCTTCTAGCTCACAATAATGAGATATTACAATATCCTCTGGAAGACGGAGGCACTGACAGAATGCACTCCAGCTCTGCGTGTTCTACCATACCACAGCACAATGGGACGCCATTACTGGGAACCAAGTCTGCTCAATCTTGTTATGTCCTTCCAGAGCCAAATCCTGCTTGACTTACTCATGCAAAAATCCTATTGAATTCAGTGGGCATTTTGCCTGAGAGGGGAGCAGGGAAGAGACCTCCCTCTTCTTTTTCAGGCTTTTCCCTGAAGAGGGGCCTGAGCATTCAAGATGTTGAGCTGCTTCTGGGTGGCACAGGACCATGTATCTTCTCAGGAGAGCTCCAGTAACCCCTAAGACAAATTAATCAGGTGATTAAGAAACTGTGATTTCTGATGAGCTTTGTCTTTTCAGTTTTGTTTTGTTAATCCATTAAAGCAAAGCTTCAATCAAATGTTTTTATTTATAAACTCTTCTGAAATCACAAGTTTTTATTTACTTTAGATAAATAATACTAGTTGCTTGTGGAAGCAGAACATCCAAAATGAAGAGAAAAACATTTATTCTGTTCACCCAAAAGTTGTAAGCTGCCAGGAGGGCTTTCTTGACACAGCAGCATGTTTGTGCTATAGTCCTTCAGACCAATATCCTCTCCCCAGATTATAATGAGCTTTTTGTCCAGACAAAAATTTAACTTAGACTGGGGGGGGAAAAAACCCAAACAAATGCTACAGAACCCCCACCCCCTTCCCCCCCCCATTTAAAAACATTAGTATCTTCTAACTGGCCTGTTGAAAACTCAGGGTATTTTCAGTTTCTTATGAATATTTAATATAAGTTCACTTTACTTGTTTAATCAGTTATTACTGTCCTATAAAATACAAATGAATCTATTAATGCAAGAACTGTACCTAGATAATGATCCATCAACCCTTCTTTTTTGAACCCCAGGATCTGGCCTGTTGAACATGCATTGATTCTGTATGATACAGTAATTCTTCAGATTTCTGACAGAGCCCCAGACATGAGCCTCCAGATTCGACTGTGGACTTGACACACCTGAGAGAACAACTGACAACTGCTCTCAAGAATATTTGGATATTTTCACATGTGGGTTGCAGTAGAATTAAATATAAGATCAAATCTCTGACTCTTTCTCCCATCAAACTTAACCTAAGGACAAAAATTGTAGATTTGTCAGTTAAGAACACCTTTTGCAGCTTCTTTCTTTTGTGCTTGTATAATGATTTCCAAGCATTTGGTGCTTATTGCTCACCCAAAAACCTTAACATAGCAGCCAACCATAAATCTGTTTCTTTTCCCAACAATCATAAGAGTTTAAAATCCAAAAATCCTCCTTCACAGATTTTAAGGACTCTTTCAGAAGGTCACATCACCGTCTGTAGACATATTACTGTTGATGCATCTTCCAGTTCATGTTATCTAAGAAAGAGTGAGCAGTTATCGCCATTTGATTATATCCTCCCCCACCAGCCCCCTCAATAAAGCAGGATAAATATATATTGGTTTTGAAGGATAATTTAGTCCAAATTTCATGTAACAGATCAGTTCCTTAGTATGTGAGTCCACCTTTTCCTTTCACTAAATATGCTCCAGCTGGTTCTGTGGAGAATTGTGACGCATGTATAGAGTCAACAGGAGTGCCCTTCTTGGAAGGTTAATGCATAAATTATATTCCTCCTCCCTATTCATCTCTTCTGATGTTTGAGTGAATGGTTGCAGCAGTAATAATTAAGTAACATGAACTTATATAAAGGAGGTATGGATCACACTTGCATGCATATAAAGTACCTCTTTTCATGGGAAAAGCGGTATTATTGCTAAAGATACTCAAAAGCAAAGAAAATAAGAGGAGGATGTTCTCCTCACCCAGATTCCTCAAGTTAACTCCATGTCACACAAACTCTACAAGTAACAGAACAGCAACTCACTATGGCTTCTTTTATGTTGTTTTGGATCCCATTTTGCTTAAGTAACCATACAAGGGGGAGATATTTGCATCAGGATTAGTAAGCAGGATTTTAGAGAACTTCAGGAACACACAAGTTCTTAGCATCACATTTATTTAAGCTGTATCTCCATTTTCTTCCAAAACTGAAGGCAATATCTTTCATCACACTATTGAGAAGAACTAAATTTCTTATGGACTGTTGGAAGTCTTGGAAAATTTCTGGCTGCAGATTGGATGGGCTTTTGATTGATCTCAGGCATTGATCAGCCTGGCTACCCCATGATTAACCTTCACTGGTTAGAGAACCAGCTCCAGAATGCATTTAGACTGACCAAAATACACTTGGCTTGCATAGCTAAACAGGAATTAAGCTGCTAAAGTACTCAAGAATACTCCTCCAACACAAAATGTAGGTGTCACCACAGGACAGGCTCACATAATTTTGTTTACATTAGTTAGGTAGGACAGCAAGGTGTGGTGATACATGCCTTAGCCCTGGCTGTATTGTCCTGTGCTTGCAAGCCCAACTTCACTGTTGTTGCTGGATGGAAAAAGGTCAGGTATGCTGGAAAACACGCCTTTGTTTTGCTGGGTAGGCACTCCCTCGAAAGCTTTGCAGTGGGAGCACTATCTGCACCAAGCCATTTCCAGAGCCATTTCCACAGCTTTCTTTGATGCAGTTCTTGGTTCTAACTGGCACAAACAGTTCACTGAAATGATGGGGCAAAAGTAACTTTGCATTCAATTTTCTAAAACATTAACAGTAGCAATGTTTTGTACTGGTGGAGCTCTTAGATATGTTTTACACCACAGCATCAGCTGTATGTACATCTTTCCTGTTAAACAGTAAAGTAAAATGTAACCCCAGGTCAGTATCCTTAACTTCCACCGGAGAGTATAATAATAAGTTCCTAAATTTTTTTTTCCCCCTTAAACTGGTGAACTGTGACAGAGTTCTTTTGCAATTTAACAAGTCTGCAAATTATTCTCATTTCCTCTTTGGCATTACTCCTCACTGAGCTGATATAACTAGTGTTTAGTAAAAAACACTTTAGCAAGGTGAGGTTTGTATATTCACAAAACTAGAGAAATGCACAAAAGTAATCTCTGGAATTTGTTAAACATCTCTACAACTAACTTTGTGAAAGTAGGAGTGTTGAGTTGAACTATTAGGTGCTGAAGTGTAGAGCAAGAAGAGCTGATGTTTTTTGTGTGATAATTGAAATAATTTCAATTCACTTCCTTCTTGGTTGGACAGAAACATGTTTTCAATAGTAAAGAAATCTTGCGGGAATCCATTGACCTAACCAGTCTTATAATGCAAGAAGTTAATGGACAAAAATGATATTCATCTTCAGTTTATAATAGCATTTTCTTTTCACAGAACCAAAACCATACAAAGGCAAAGTATATTATAAGAGCAACTGCTACTCTGGTAGATACATGACCTTTGTTTTATGTAACAATTACTGGGTTGGTGGAAAAATAAAAAAAAAAAAACCCACAAATTTTTATGCTAAGATAATAAATTATAAATTATGAAAGTCTGAGGCACTAAGCAACTTGTAAGCAACAGTCCTGTCTCTTAGCAACGAGCCATGGAAAGCAGCTTGTTGATACGAATAGAGCAGACAGGATTGTTTTGCAATGATTACCACCAAGGAACTAAGAACAACATTTTAACACCTGCCTCAGGGCACTTCTGCACCTAGCTATCCATCTCTCCAGTGGCCCACAAAGCCTGGGCTGGATGCCAAGCGGCTTCTGAGTCCTGCCTCCTTCCCAGAGCTGGCCCACTGCAACAAAAAGGACCCTAGAGGGAAGATCAAAGAGGTAGAGTTCAGGTGTGTTGCACACTTGTGCCCGCTTCTATTTCTTTAAATGCCTTTTTACAAAAAAGATGCGTGATCATTAGTGTAAATGTTTATTTTTTTCCTCTCTCTCTGCCCCTTCAGTGCTGTGTGTCTAATCTATACTTAGTATTATGAATGAATGCAGACAAGTTTTTGATATTAAGCCAACATTTTTTTTACTGTAGTTTTATTCTTAAATACCCAGCATTAAGAGTTGGAGCAACAGTGCAATCAGCAGCACATTGTTGTTGTTTTGCCATTGTGCGGGTTTCAAAAACATACAAAGAAAATATTTTCAGGAATAAAGTATCTGCTAAGTCCCTGAACTAACATTAGTGGTGGCTCATTCATTCACTCAAGTAGAACATTACGATAGTGAAAGGAAGATGTAGAGAAGGATAGTAAAAGTTAAGGGGAAAAAAGGGTGATATGAAATCCAGGCAGATGAAGAAAAAATCTTAGGAGAGGAGTGAAAGGAAAGAAGGGAAGGGAAGGGAAGGGAAGGGAAGGGAAGGGAAGGGAAGGGAATAAAAAAGTTGTGAAAGTAAGAAGAGCAGGATAACAAAAGATAGAAGTGGGACAGCAGAGAAATAGAAAAGAGAAAGAAATATCATGAAGACACACACTTCTTTGCTGTTGGCAGAAGTAATTTCCCTTGCAGAAAAGAGTGCAGGGAGAACAGCTAAAAGGAGAATTTAATTCTGATCTGCTGGAAATCCATCATTGACTCATGAGACCTGGCAATTCTTCCAGTCCACTTTAAGCCCTAAGTGAGTTGGAGCACTGATCAAAGCCTACAGGCCAGCTTAGCCTATAACCCTATCTATCTCCACATTATACCTGAATTTATTAAGCAATGCAACTGTGCTAAGCACGTTTCTATCAACACAGCTTTCCTGCTGCTGACTGGAATGCACATATGCCAATTTTTTTTTTTTTTTTACTCTGGATCAAACTGCCCTATACTTGCTAAGGATACTGGGAGTTGAGTTGGAATATATTTGTTTCACATGAGACATTTATGTGAAGGCCAGAGACCCATTGCAGAAAGCCAGGGATTTGTTACTTCTTTTTTAATTCCCTATCCAGGGTAGACTGTTTAAACTAAATTTGCTAAATGTAACTACTGCCATTGCTGCATAGGCACATTGAACAAATGCATGGGTCGGTCCACCTCAAGAAATTATTTGTTTTCCCTGATGCAAAATCCTGGAGGATTTGGTCATTGTGTCTTATACACTGTTAAGGCTCACCGGGTAAAAGTAGGCTTTCTCCTTCACTTTTCTTTTGGGTGATTGAATATGAAGTCCAGCTCACTGCACATCCTTATGTGAGATAGTTTAACACGGTACCTCGAGGCTCTGTGGTCCCAGAATGCAGCGCAGCTCACTGGCAGTAGTTCAGCTGAAGACTAAACATTTGGCTCAGTGACAGCAGAGCTGCCAAGAGTTGGCAACAAGAGACTCACAGGGAAGCAGCAGGCTGCTAAACCCTTTCACATTTTTAATTAGATCCACACACCCATGTCTTTGAGCTATCATAAATATACAGATGACATAGAGAGCATTATTTGGGGTAAGGAAAAAAAAAGGAAGAAAAGAAAACTGTACTGTGGTATCTCTTACCTTATTAAAATAATTTACCTACAGCTAGTCTTTGGAAGTGAGGGGGGGGAAAAAAGGGGTTGTGACATTTAACTCAGATAAAAGTCTCTCCCTGCCTCCAGTCGAATTCACCCTGCACACTGAAGATGCAGGGTCCTGAGATGACTGACACGTCGCCTTAGCTGCAATAGCATCGCCAGAAGAGGGCATTATTGGCAGCAACTCCAGTGTGTAATTTCCCAGAAGAGCTATACGTTTAAGCTCTAAGTATTCTTAAGTGTGTATCTTGCTATGACGTTGTTGTTAAAATTTTTTTGAGGTTTTTTTTGTTGTTGTTTGCCCTTTTGTTACTACTTTCTAAAAACACCTGATATACTAAAAACTCTTTCATTTATTTTTTCTTATTAATTTCTGTGCAAAGACATTTTCCAAGTTCAGTTCTTCCTAACCTTTCTTTCTTCCTGACTTTCCTGTTAACCTCCTTCCTTCAAAATAATGATGATATTTGATTGGGTGTTTAATTTAATTTCTTTATTTTTTATTAGTTATTACAAAGAATAATTCCCCTGCCACTCATCACTTTTTTTTTATCTGACACTATTGAGATCAACCGTAATAAAGACATATCTCAAATGCACTTTATATTGGCAACTGACATCATCATATAGGACAGTCCAATGCATAGGGTTAAAAGATCTCCTCTTATGTCCGAGGACTGTGACACTCAAAGTATTGTCTCGTCTCTTTTGTTGTAAAGTCTTAACATTTTATTGAAAATAAAAACTGTAGCTGTATCATCAAACTGCAGTGTCAAAACATGCACAAAGGATCTTTGCAACTGGCCTGGAAGGGCTCGGCTTTTCTTCTTGTATTTCTCCTAATTTTAAAGAAAATCTAATAATGAAACAAAGTACTAGAAATGCTGTAGGGGGGAAAAAGGGATCACATGTTGTCCTGCCTGGAAGCACAAATTTTATAAATAGACACTATAGCAAGCATCAAAGAAATTTCTGTGTGAAGAAACCAACAGATCATGCATATTTTACATTGCCCATTTATTCCAAACTGTGTTAGCCACACACTGCCAGTTAACTCTGAATGTGCAAACCACAGTCTCTTCATCCTGGATGTCTGGACAATTGTTCGTGTCATCTTCACTTTTTTCTCCTGTGTAAGTTAAACTTAGCCGTATCTCACATCCCTTGATTTTTCTCTGGTGTACTTCACCACAGACTGAGAGGCACAGAGTGACCCAGTATTTTTGTCTCCTTGTGCACTCAGGGCAGGTCTTTGGTAAACATTTCAGCCCGCAAGATCTGTGACCATTGCCAGTAAATCTGCTCCGACTTTGTGTCCCCAGAAGCTTTATTTCCCCTTAGTATGGAGTCTGCTCTGCACCAAAGAGCTGAATGTATAAGAAGCGCCTCTTACAAATGGATTGGGCCACTACAAACCTTCACACCATAAGGTTGTGAAGTAAGACATGTCAAGGCTGTTAGATCATTGTGTGGGGCATTTTTTGACATTTGTAAAATGGTTAGCAAAACAAGACTTCTCTCTTGCTTTGGGCTACCAGCATCCAAGTGAATGAATAAAAATAATAATAAAAAATATGAATAAAGATAAAAGTAATTGATCATCTTAACAGTTTACTGCTGCTAGTAATGAGGCATCCTTCTTAGGGGCAGATTCTACAAGAAGTACTTATGTTGAAGTGAAAAAGAAATTTAAAAAAGAAAAAAAATTACAGAAAGGTGATTAAAAAATCTGCCTAGAGTATTAACCCCAGATTTTCACCAAACTTCCACATGACAGAAGCTCAAGAGCATTTCACAGGTACAGACACAGAAAAAACATCTGCTAACAATAGTACTAATAATACTGTTTCTCATTATTAGCTACATTATAAAACAGATTTCTTTGATAGCAAAACCATATTGTTAATATCTTCCGTGTAAGTTGTATCAGTATTAAATAAGCAAGTTTCAACATAATTAATACAAGTGATCTTGTATCTCAGTTACGTGTATCTTATCTGGAAGAAGGCATTTTAACAGAGATGTATTTTTTAATGAAGTCTGGGCTTTAGTTTATCAGACATTCAAAGGAAGGAGTGGTGCCTCTTTTCTTACCTCTCACTCTCTTTCTTCCTTATTTTCCTCTGGAAGGTACCCATCTTGATACTAACCAGCCCCAAGCATGTTTACTATAACTGTCCAACGGAGGTAAATACCTGTGCTGATTCATTAAAATTCTTGTTCAGATCTGATCAAAACCTGGATGTCAAATCTGCAGTCTGCCCATGCAGGCTTCCCCACGCCAGCCTTTTTCAGACCTGCCAAGTTACCAGGCCTCTGGCTATTAACAATGTTATTCAGAGGTTTCAGCAGAAAAATGGACAAGTGAGAAGCAAGAACGGAAAATCCTGTTTAAAGCATGTACTCTATTTCCATGTCACTGCTGGAAACTTTGCTAAATTTACAGGCTTTGCTGTCATCAGTGCTAAAAGAGGTTTCTGTGTACAGCTTTTGCTGCATCAGATCCATGCAGCAAGCTGTTAAGAAAGATGGGGTAGATGGGTGTGATTTTGACCTTTCCAGAATGAGTTCTGCCTCTCTGGATATAGAAAGACCTAAACCAGAGTTTGTGAACACTGATGCGAGTATTTCCATCAACTCCACTGAGCCTTGGGGCAGCCCTGAGGGGAAGAGAAACAAGAGTGAGGATTTGAGTTTGTCCCGACCACCAACCTCCCATACTTGCATATCCAGAGTGAAGTAAGGCTGTGTAGACCTGGCCCTGGACTGTTCTTTTGTGGGCACATGGGAGAGAGGTTACTCTGCTGATGTTTTGAACTGTCTAGGCACAAGATATTCCCCAAAACTGAAACTGGGTAATGTAGCACAATGGTGCCTCTCAACACATTTCCCTACAGAGATCATTTGGTTAAGCTCGACATGTAAAACCGAAAGCACAGAACATTTGTTTCAGAGTTGGGTGTACCTCCGACACTAGGAAAATTGGCAGAGTGTGTGTCTGGCTGTAAGACATGGTCAGAAGTCTGTAAATGAAATGTGACCTTCCAGTGCTCAAGCACAACTCAGTGCTTCAGTGTTCCCCCTTTCTGGCACTGAAAATGAAAATGGGAGAAAACAAAGCAAAAGATGTGTCTTCGTGCCACTGTAAATCTGGTTCAGAGGTGCTCTGCTTTAGCTTAGCCACCAATTAGTATTTCTAGGACTCCTTTACTTACAGAAATGGCTGAAGGACGTGTTTGGCACATCCTCCTTTTAGTCCAGCCCTCCCTCCTTACATGCCAGTCCGGAAGCAGCCTATATGCCAGACCCTGTGATGGCAGTACTCAGAAGGGAGCACAGCACAGAGAACACGCCTGAGAGCCCGTTACCCAGCACTGCTTGGTCCAGTTGCACTGGAGAGGTCAGATTTGTGATCTCACAAACTGTGCAATTGCAAGAGTAGCTATTACCTGTCCCCAAAATTTTCATTATTGGGCTCATGCACTGCAATACTATGCTAAATTTGTTGGAAAGATTTTTTGGCTCTGAAAAACACGTTTCAATCATGTTGATTTCCCTTTGCTGCTCCACCTAAAAAGGCATGTCCAGGAAGTATTTATTTTCAAGTAAAGAGGCAGCTTTCATAGTCTCTTTCATCTTTTAATGAGACACAAAAAATATACTACTTTAAATCAACAGCACTGAATCCAATTAAAATATATGAAAAATGATATCTAGTTTACTGTCAGACTTTGCAGATGTCTTGCATCTTACAGACCAAAAAAATCCTATACACTTGCTTGTCAAAGAAAAATAAATTAAATATTAACTTTTTCCCAGTTTGTTATTTAAAAGAATCATGTTTTTTAATTGGTAGCGTATATTCATATTGTCCTCATTTCTGTCAGCAAAATAGTTCTAAACAACCCCATTTTAGCAAGCAAATTTATTACAGTTATAAATAAAGTGATTATTTCAGCAGCTGTAAAATGTTGCAGTATACACTACAACTCTTCCTCCAGTAAAGGTTCTAAACACACCACTTCATGCATTCCACGCTATGAGCAGTGGTAGCTCAGGGTTAGGAAAGCTACTTTTCCTCAAACCAGGTTTAAAGAATTAAAAAACTACACTTAGTTCCACAAAAGTCATAATAATAAACTCCATTCAGTACTACCTTAACTAGACTTATGGCAAGAAATTCTTAAACAAATAAAATGGACACCAGAAGCTTGCTTCTTGATGCAAGCAAATACCCCCCTGCTCCATCCTTCCACAAAAATCCTCTTATCCCTAACACATTAAAAATCATGAAAAAAAATTCAGGGACTTTCCTGTAAGAAGCATATAATTTTGAATCTATTTGGTGTTTTATTGTTGTTGTTTTCTTGTTGTTGTTTTTTTCGTGTTTTTTTCCAGTCAGAAGTACTGCAAAGGATTTATTTAGTGTGCCTTTATTTCAGCATAACAAGGAATATCTGATTTCAGATTTCCCCTCCATTCTATCCTGAAGATAGTATCGGTACACTGAAGCCTGAGAGAGAAAAATGGCAAATACTGTTGCAGACATTGTGAATTTTGTCTCTGACTTCAGAGAGGCCAAGATTTCTCTCTCAATAGTCCCTTGTTTATAGATCATAGTACCACCTTAGACCTTTTGGCCATAAGATTACACTGGAAACTTTTATTTAGGTTTCTGCCCTTTCTTCTCCCCTAGCCCTGCTTCATGCTCCCCTTTTAATCTGAATTTAGAAGCGTGGAGGAGCAGAGTCAGACACTAAGGACAGGGCTTGGGGGTTCAGAGAAAGGAGCACTACCCTTTACCATGAATACATCTGTGGTCATTAAATTTAGCAGGGTTCAAAAAAGTCTGTCAGGACAAGCTCAGTTCAGCCTTCCTCAGCCTTCTCGCTACTAGAAAAGTTTCTTACAGATCCCTCAGCTGCCAGTTCCGGATATCCTATAAAACTAAAGCTGAGCACACGCCTATGCTACCATCCAGACACCACTGACTGATGCCTGTAACTCATTGCCAAAACGTAGGAGCAGGAGCGTGCAAACTAATCATTGCAGCAACTATGCATTTAAAATTTAGTCTGTTTTCCACCAACAAGCAGAAATAACATCCCATCCCACTTCCATCCAGGAGCTAGTAATACTGCCAGCTAAGCTTCCTAAGAATTCTTTTCAGCCATGAACAACAGAAAGCTGAAATCAAGAGGAACTTTTCCTAATCCAAACACTGTTTCACAAAGGACAACTGCAAGTCTTCTCCCACCCACACCCAGAGCAAGGTTCTCTCATTTATGAAATGCCCATAACTAGTAAAGATGTTTTCATTCCTACGTTCCCTGGCAAAGTCCCAGGTGCAAGCAGCAACAAGCACAGGAAGCCTGATACATAATCTGCCAAGCCTGACTCCAGCATTCTTTGCTCCTCACATGACAGATCAGATACTTGGTCAAAACATCTCTGACAGTGCTGTCGTCCCTCCAATATCAAGGTAGACTGATTTTTTTAGGGAAAACCTAGATCTATTTGTTACTGCCTTGTCTATTTGCCCTGCATAGCCTCTAGACATTTACTGTACTAATCACCTCTCTTTGCTTCATTTCAACTCAACATTGTCATCTCTCAATATAGAAAACTTGTCGTTGACAGTCACTTTCTCAGAACAAAGTCAACATGCTTTTTTTTCCTATTAAAATTAAGCATGCTATGTCCAGTTTTCTTAGAATTTGTACCCTGGATAAATCTAAGGCAAGAAATTTTAACAACAGTCGAGTGATCCATCATTTCAGTGATTCTGAAATGATTGAACCTGAACTGAAAGCAGGTTTGTGCAGTTTGAGAGTGTCAGTATGGACATTTTGCCAAACTCAAACTGTCCTATTTACCTGTGTCACCTTCTAAAGAAACCAGATGCAGAGTTACATATTCCCATTTGAATTTGAAAGTACCATGCATGATGTTTTGTTTTCCACCCTTCTGTTCTCATTTTTGTCTCCTCTCCAAGATCTGGGTCTGACCCTTCTGTCACAGTTCATTAACCTGGTCAAGAGAAAACCTGGACTCTAGTTCCAGCTTTTCATCGTCCCTCTCTGTGTCCTTGAGAAATCACCTTACCTCTCTGCCCCTCTGCTTCCAGTCTCACTTCTTACTTGCAAACACAGACAAGACCATATCTTTCACTCTGTGTTTGCCTGATGCATCCAAATGGGATGTTGGTGGAGAAAGTAAAACAGCTGCTGTATAGTCTCAATAAATTATCATAACACCCCTAATCCATGCAGTGCCATTAATGCTGGGGGAATATTAAGTAAGTCAGTGCTTCATTTGTATCAGTGTTCTAATGAGGAGGAAACATTTTCATCTTTCTTGTCTAGTTTGCCTACATGGAACTTAAAGAAAATTAAAAAATCTAGATGTACTGTCATTGCAGTGTGGGAAATTCTGTCAGGAATTTCATTAGGTTCTTTTCTAGAGAAAGGAAGTCACTGGTAATTTATAACATATCATGAAGAAACACAAACAACCCAGCAAGGCCTCTTCCTCTCTTTTCTCCCCCGAGGGTCAATGGTTACTTCACAGGCCATTTCGGCGTCTGTTTGAGCTGAAAAAGGTGCGTGTACCTGTGACCTGGATGAATAATGGTGGTAATGCTTTAGCACCAAATGAGATGCAGCACTGAAGTGTCTGACATGAGGCAGATGCCATAATGCTGATGCCACCACTGCAGCTGTGGGGGGTAAAAGGGCTGTTCTTTTCATTATTTAGACAATTCATTAACAACCAAGGCACAGTGCAACTGGTGAACACCTTGCATGGTCACTTCCATGCTGAATTCTCATAAGCAAATTTGGATCAGCCTGGTGGCTTTCAGCACTGCACAGCCAGGTTGCTTGAATGTGCCAATTTCTGGCATGACCAGTATTATTGGCTCCTGACAGAGGGGTGCTGCTGAGACAAGCATGGCTGGAAAGTGAGGGATAATGAAGATGCTCTGTTTTACAAGATCCTTTCAGGAGTTGTAGCAGTTTCATGGGAAGTTTATTTCTCCCAGGACAAAAGCTACTGCATTGGCTAATAGAAGGAGGAATATTACATGATGATGGATGTGTGAAAATGACACGCCAAAACAAAACAGCATGCCCTGTTTCTTCCCCAGGGGAGAGAGTGGAAGAACAATCCACATGTGACAATGTCAGTCATGTTGCTTAATGGACTACTCTGGGACTTTCAGGTACTACAGAGATGTGGAAAGCATAAGAACCTGTTTGGGACTGCATAGCAGAGCAGTAAAATGGTGAAAACTTGAAGGTCCTGCTCCAGATTTTTAGAACACAGCCTGAAAAAGCACTACATCAGCTTTTTGGCATGGTAATTTTTACCTGCATGCTGGCCTAAGAGTACCTCAGAGGAGTCCTCTATATGGTCTCTATACAAATTTGCAAAAAATTTGGGGATTTACGAGGAATTAGCCTTGAATTATTTCAAATTGGAAGTAGAAAAAAGTACAATTAAATTCATAGTGTTCCATATCTATATTTTCTAAATGAAAATGGAAATGTCCTATTTAGTGATAATTTTCTCTTTTTGGCTCCTAAAGATTTTAATATTTACAAAATAAAGAATTTAAGAGATAAAATTTTAAAAGATCTAGAATTGTTGAAGAAACACTGATGATTAACATGCACAATTTGCTCCAGCAAAATTATTTGAGAACACCTTTTATATTTCTCTTCTTGTTCCTTATTTAATTTTATCTTAATGAGGAAAATTATTTCTCATCCTATTTGGCTCTAGACTCTCCACTCTTGTGTCTGTGATATAATGTAGAAGGCCACCATATAGATGACTATGTGGATTCTAAGGTATTTTAGATAATTTCTATAGCAGAGCAGTCCTCCACCACTGTATTTTGATTTGTTAGAGCAGTGTGCTTCATTTAAAATCAGACTGAACATCTAATAATTTGTTTGGATCAGGGTTTGGACTGTAGACCACAGAATAAAAAGACTATATACAATCATGTTCCAGATCTTTCACAAACACAAGAAGAGTTGTCTAAAATTCACCTCTGCTTTTAATAAGGAAACTGTGTACACAAGCATGTACTGGATTTTTACAGTGATGTGTAAAATTTGGGTAAGCCTTAACATAAAACAAAAACCATACACAATATCTAACATAAAACCCTGAACATTTCTCAAGCAGAAAAATCTCAAAAAGAAAACTCAGCGAAGGCTCAATTAATATGTAAAGTCAATGTCAAATTGTTTATAACAATTTCATCTTGTTCTTTCATCTTGTTCTTCTACTTCTCCAACTCAAAAGATAATGAGAAATAAGGGACAAGAATGCAAACTGCCAATGGTAGACAAATACGATAAATAACAGAATACACACACTCAGATGCCTATATATTTTAAAATCTCTTGAATAAGTGTTTTAAAGGGAAACAGTAAGTTAGAGTTCTTTTAGAATAACATAACATTTGAGTTTCTGGGCACAAAAGGGAGAAGAAAGTGAAGGAAAACCTGGATATTTGCTGCAAAGCATTAACCACATTCCTTCTAATAAAAATTATCGAAAGGGAAATATGTAAAGAACCAAGCACGGAGATATAACTTGCCTTGAAATTGTAAAGGCCATCTCACAAAACACACATTATCTATTTAAAATACACTGATGTTATCCACTACCTCGATGGTATTTATGAACCTTTTTTCTCTTTTCTTCTGTCATTTTATTTTAGACTCATGGCTTTTCCCAGTCTTCAGTCCTCCACTAAGGGAAAATAAAAATTAAAAAATCTCCAAACCTTAGAAATCTGAAAATGCCTATTCAACCACCTTCAGCCTTATATGAACCTTTCTGCAATTTACTGGAAGAATAAAGAGCCAGGCAATCTTTAAAGCATCTTAATTGTTCTCTGAGTGTAATAGAACCCTCAGGAGACATGACCCTAAGTTGGCTGTAAATCATATTTGATTCCATAGACTGTGTTATTTCTCCCTGTCTATGGTACATATATGACATGAAAGTAGATTATTAAAACACACACATGCTTATTTTTCAAATAGATCTCATGACTTCCTTCCTTTTTTTAATTTTTTCCTGTCTTTTCTTTTCCCAGAGAAATCCAGGAGGTGGATATGAAAATGGCAAGGGAACAAATGGTTTCTTGAAAATTAAAAGGGGGTGAGAAAACAGCAATTAATCTGCCATAGCTCTTACAATTTTTTTTTCTAAGAAGGCCTAGTCGATCAATCTTCTTCCAATCTGTCTACCATTGTCCTTTTACCACCAGTATATCATCCATTCGCCCACAAACCCATTTACCAGTTGTTTCCCTTCCTTTCCTGAATTAAAACTGCCAACCTGAAATGGTTCAAAATCTTCCTCCAAGTTATGCCAAACAGCTTCTCAGAAACCTCAGGCACACACCTATCCTCTAGGCTGAGAACCACCTCTCTCCTCATTTAACCTTGCTGGAGCTCAGCACCACACCCTTGGCTCTGGGCCGGCGCAGAAACCACCTTCTCTGTCTCCAACAGGAGCACACCAGCACACTGTCCTCTAATACAAACAGCCAACCCTCAGAATCAGACTGCTTCTTCTTTTATGAGACAGCCCTTACTGAATTTAGAAGAATTCATCTGCTGTCAGTCCATGATCCTGTTTGCAATTAGCATTGAAAATAGAATAGGAAAAGGAATAAGAAGAAAGAACTGAAGATCCTAGCCTTTGCTCCTGTAGGGAGCAAAGAAAACTACCTTACCAAAGCTTGTCTCCCCTTCTGCCTTATGTTTGTAGCTATAAGGTAAAGGGTTTTCTTGCCAGCAGTTTGATCTTTAAAGGGGTGAATAAGCTCCAAACCTGAAAATATCAGCCTGTTATAAAAATGTAATAGCAAGGTAATAGCTGTGACTTAGTTTAGCAAATCTACAGTAATCATCTGCCCCTCTTCTACTCTGCGCACATTGCACGTACTCTGTCTGTCCACGTCAGTAGTTTAAAAGGGATTGTGAGGCACCAAACAACCAGACCCAGAACAATCAACCAAACAACTCAAAAAAATTGTGTTTATAAAGCTGTATGAAAATAAGTTTATGGACAAACCTGGGCTAAATTGTTCATGTGCATGATTGTGTGTAGAAACTTTCTCTAGGAAACTGAGTTGAAATTATATGGTGGAAATCCCAGGCACTAATTACAATACATAAAATAGTATTTAAATGTAAGAAACAGCTTTTCTACCTTTAGGATGATCAAACACTGGAATCAGTTACCCAGAGGGGCCGCGTAGTCTCCATCCTTGGAGATATTCAAGACCCCAAATGGACATGGTTCTGGGAAACCTGTTCTAGTCAATGCTGCTCTGAGATGGAGTTTGGTCTACCTGGTCTCTAAAGATCCTTGCACTGTTCTGTACTCTCTGGTCTCTAAAGATCCTCAGCCACGGTTACTTTTGGTTCTGTGGGTGGCCTTTGTGCTTTAATACTTTCTCAAGGGGAAATACACCCGCCATGAGGTCAGACCATAGGACTATGTACATGTAATCTCTGTCTCCCCCTGTTACTGTGGTGGTCAGAAGCAACCAGTGTAAGACAAAGAAAACAGGGGTGTTTCTTTAAAGATCCCTGATGCTGTATGCTGAAAGGGCAGATGGAGGTTAACAGAGATGGGGAAATGTAGAGGTGCACATGAGCTGCAGTGGTGCAGAGTACTGTTGGTTCCTGAGTATTACCAGCTCATGCCTGGTTTTGAGATCTACACTACAGCGTGGAAGAAAGCTGTGATTCCACTGGTTTGGTGCACAGCTGAGGCAGTGAGGCACTGCAACGTGTTGAGCAGAGTAACAACATCCTGAGGCTGACCATCTCCTAAGGTGCCTTGCTCGCTCTGCAGCTCCAGAGGGAATCTAAGGTGAATGAATTCAATCCCTAAGACAGCTGCCTTACTGAAGAGCCTAAAGGCACTTGTGTAATGTGGACTGGTAGGTGGCACAAATCCTCCTAAAGCTGCCTTAAGGTGCTCAACCACCACACCACACCAGTTCAAGGCTCACTTTAATGCTGCAAGTCTGGCCTCCCATTTGAGGGAAACACTGTTACCATTACAGACTCACAAAACAGGTGGGCTATATAATATTAAAAACTTTTTCTGCAAGGAAAGCAGAAGGGTGGGAGATGCAAAATAAGTACTGAAGAAGCATAAAGCACCCACCAGGGTTTACTTAGCAGAGATTAAATGCCAGAGGTTTAGTCAACACTAAGAACAACTATGGAGCAATATGCCTGCAGCTCCCTTGAGAGTTCAGTATAGCCTGTTACCACTTTAATATTAGAATTAAATGGAGAAAATCAAGAAACCAGCTTGGATTTGACCTCTGGGTATTCTTCTCAATAAGTCCAGCATAGCCCAAAGGCACATAAGCTAATGAAAATGATTAACCCACTAGCTGCTGTCTTAACATATGCCAGGTACAAAACAAACATCCTGCAGTTTCAAGGCAGTTTATTTTGGTCCTAGGAAGCATGTTATGTATCTCACTTCCCAGGAAGACAATGCAGTTCTGTGACATGAGGTTACAGTACAGATGGAGTGCTGGTTGATTGCATAATGGCCTGGTGTTGGAGAATTCAAACGTGAGCTGTCTTTATAGATTGGAAGTGCCTGTCTTGCACCATTTCCAGGTTTGTTGTCACTCATAATATTTGAGGGAATGCTTCATGAACCAATAATGCATCTGCGCTGAAAATGTTCCACGGGAGCTGTCAGCCATCCTATTAGCACACTCACTGACACTGGCCACAGTCTTAAAATAAAAAATAGTTTTATTGAAGAATGTACTTGGCATTTTTTCAATATTAAAATAATAAATAAATAATGGCATGTTTTCTGTTAAAAATTTAAAATGTAATTGTATCTACCTGGACTCACTTTGCAGACATGCATTAATTTATTTGGATACAATATCTGAAAATCTCTGAACTTGTCAGTAATATGCATCTCTTAGTGAATTATAACATTCCAGATTTTCAGTTGCTAATGATCATCAAAGGTACTATAAATACATATTCTATATAAAATGTAAAAACAGGTGGAGTTCTCCTCCTAAATTTAAGCTTATTTCTACGTTGTCATTCATTCTTCAGAATATGGAGTTCTGAGGTGTCCAAGACACACTGTTCTGCTTCTAATCAGGCAAAATATATATAAATGTAGCCATTTTAAAGAATGCAACCTGAAGACTTCCCAGAGTCTGCACTGTAATCTATGTGCCTTTCTTGGTGCTGTGTTATCTCAAGAATTATCTAAAAACACTACAATTTGACTGTCTTTACTAGTAAGTCACTGGGAACAGAACAGAGTTCCAGCTTTAGGATGAAGCTTTTGTGACCAGTCTCTGAGGAAAAAATGGGAACAAGTGATCTTTGTTTCCTGACCTGACCAGTCTTACCCTTGCTATTCCTCATCCACTATTCCGAAGTGCCACTCTCATGGAAAGTCATGCTCAGTGTGGGAAAAGCTGCATTTAATCAAGCTCATGTTCAGAAAGCTAAAAGCTTTGAGGAATCAGACTGAAGCTGGGTAGGAAATTATTTTTCATTCCTGAATATTCTTCTTATTATAATTGTTATCTAAACAAAAATTAGTAATTTGATGCCATTGCAAAGTGATAATTTTCTGGGGTGTCTACCCTGTGTAAGTCACAGGAGGTAACCCTTTGATTACACTTCTCAGGCTTTGGGAGTACACTGAAGTATGTAGGCTTTAGGAATTCACAGGCAGACTGAAAAGACTTTTGTCCGTGACGAATGTTGGAAGGAAACAAGTTTGTTTAGGTAAGAGCAGGCAGAAGGGGAACATAATACATTTGTTCTATTCCTTAATTCAGTTTATCTTTTTTTCCTAGTTTAAATCAATCACAAGGCATTGTGATTTATAGGGCTTGTCCCACCTAAAGCATCTGGAAACATTAGCTGCCAGACTGTCCTTTTCCTGGGCTTCAACAGCAGCAATGGCAGCAGCATCCTTGCTGTTAATTTGACCAGAGATTGGAAAGAAGTAGGCAGCTCCTTTTGCAAGAGTGGAAATGGGACTTGGACGTTAGGACAAAACCCCCAAACCCAGCAAACTTCAATCAGATGATATGCAGGAATAGGTCATGTGCTCATGGTTTACAAGCTTCCCTCCTGGGAGCCTTTCAGACTAGATCCCAGTTAGGGATAGCATGAGCACAGCTGACTATGCATCAGCTATGATCTTGGGCAGGGCAATCTGTTGTGACCCACAAGTGATGCAGCTCTGGATTTCAGTGGTGATTTTACGACCCTGACTCCAGATGAATACTGAAAATCATGATTATTTGTTGTTAAAAAAAACCAAAAACAAACAAAAAAAAACCCCTGGAGAAAATAAATTAGTTTATTCTAAATGCTTTCTTTTAAAAATCAAAAATATTCAGTTAATCTTGAGGTAAAATAATTCTGTAATTCTTATTATTTTTCTAAGCACGCATTCAGGGAAACTACAATTTCTCCCTTAGAAAATATGGAACATGGTTAACTTAAAATTCTTTTCCCAAAATATTTTCAAGTCAAATTGTTTATTAAAACTGCTTCTTTCCCAAAAGCAATATGTTCTTGGCTAAAGTATGTAATTAGAAAGTTAACAATCAGTGCTAATCATCACAGAATATAGCATTTCAATGGATTCAATGACAACGCAGTTTTTTCTTCTAGTATTCATACGACCTACTCCTATGTACTGCACACATGTGGAAGTCCTGAGATCATGGATTACCGAGGCCTCTAAGAATTTGAAGTAAAACATTCAACCTGACTGGAGTATTGTGGTTTTGGCAAGTAACTACTTTTTCCAGTGGTATTGCTAACATCTTGCCTAGATTGAGCTTGAGCTAAATCTGTTCATGAGCACTGGTCTCATTTAGGGCCTGAAACAGTGAGGAGATAATGATGTTATTGTAAGCATTAGGCATTTTTACACTCACCAAACACTCCTCTGACTGTAGCAGATATTCAAATTTATCCTTTAAATAATACCTTTCCTCCCAGTGCTCTCAAACTACTATGCAAACTACAGATATCATACCACTGAGATGAAACCCCTTTTTCAGTTTTGGAGAACTTATGAAATGTTTCATGAAATGTTATTTCCATCTTTACAGAGGGGTTGTTGTAAGGCTTTCTCTATATTTCAGCATTTAAGAATTGATATGGTCCCACTGGCATTTAAAGGAGCAGTTATGACCTATTCCCAGCTCACTAAACACTCCATTGAGAATTCCAAATAGTTACAGATGACCCAGAGCTCCCCTCAGTCCCTACCTTCCTTCATCCTGAGCAGTGGTGGAAATTGAGACTCCTGTCACACCAGCCTTTTCCAATGCCTCTTTATATTAAGACAGGTCAGATGGGGTCACTGGTCTTTGATCTACTGTATTTCTTCATTCTTGTTTTAAACTATCCAACCTTTCTCACATTCCCATAACTCATGACAATGAAAGCAGCAGCTGTCTGCTCCACTTTCTAACTAATAACTTCTGTTCAGAGTGGGAGGGAAAAACAGCTTTTTTTCTAAATGCGAGATTTTCTATTGGAGTATCAAGCACTAATTGCTTTATTTTGCGCCCTTGTCTCTCCTCTTACTCCAGGAATACCTACAGACCATCTCTGTTTTCCCTTTGCCTGTTTCTACCCCTCTTCATTTCTGTGTAAGAGCAAGAAGCAGAACTTTGCTGCCTTTGTGATTATTAGTGGCCCTGGGTTCATACTGATTAGTCCCAGTGGCACAGGGTTAATGAGTTAAGTGTGCTTATTCAATTAAGCCACCTCTTTGTTTTAGCTCACATAAATTTTAACCTGATCTCTTCAAAATTACCTTTGGCACTATTCAGTAATAGAATAAATTGAATAAATTGAATCAAAAGAAAAATGAAAGCCTTCTTAGTTCTTAAGTATGTATGTACTTGATTTGCCCTCAGTAAAAATAAATGGATAGAAAGCTTAGTAGAGGTATTCTGATTCTGAGTTGAACTGATCTACAGTTTACATCATGGAACACAGGCAAACTGGAATTGTTTTGGGCCCTGGCCTAATGTTTAGAAGAATTTGGCACACTTACAAATTTTAGGCTGTTTTCAGTAAGTTACTCAGTTATCTATTTTCCTCAAAATGCCCTTGGACTATACCTTACTTACAGCAACTACTACATTGCATTAGCTTGAACAGAGGATGAATGAGCCATTTCCCTGGAACACCTTTTTCTAGCATAGGTGCAGAATGCAGCAATTTACTTTCCTCAAAGTTGCATTTTTGGGACTGTAAATTAGTAGTTGATGTCACACTGCAGCATAGAAGACCAACTGATGGCTACAGTTAGGGCACAGCAGAACACAAGGGTTTTTTTATCTGTAAATAAGATGTTGAAAGAAAAGCCACTGGATGCCAGTCCATAGTTTCCTGCAGTGACTCTTTGGCATACTAAAAAGGTAGTTGATTTTGAATGCTGATTATCATTGAGAAGCATCACATTTGAATCTCTCTGATTAAATGAAGGACTTTGATAATGGCATTACTAATTACATTTGTATACACACTGACTGCCCTTAAAAATACCCTCTTAAGGTAAGATTCACCTCATCTAACATTAATCATTTAAAAATTAGGCACCTAGTCTAAGCCAATTATCTCAGCTGCCTCTGTTTTCAGTGAAGAGAGACAGACACCTCCAGAGCATGATTCATCCCACGAATCTTAGAAGGGGATGAATCTCTTGGTAGTTTGTTCCGCTTATATCATGATGTCACCAAACACAATTAGGTGAAATGACTTCTGCCCTGAATACAAATGAGAAGCTGGATAAAAATTAAAAAATCAAACAAAAACTAAAAAACACAGAAAATCCATTAAATGAATCAACAAAATCTTTCCAGTAATGCCATATAAATTGGAGTGTTGTGAAAATTAATGCAATGTTATTCATCCATTTTGTTTTCTTCACATAACAAGAATATTGTCCTTAAAAATGGTGACATTTTGATTATATTCAACGGTGAACAGAATGCCCTGCCCTGAACAAAATGAAGTTTTTGTACTATGAAACTTTTGGCAGGCAAGCAATTCCATTCTCCCTGCATCCGAATGATTTGAACCCATTCTCTTGGGGGTGATTGCTCCCAAGATTTCCATTGGACTGCAGTGATTACACCTTTGAAAATGCCTGACATATTTTGATGTTTCCTCTAACATTTGTAGCTAAATTTCCAACTGGAGCATACTCATTTTTGTTAGAAACTTTAAGAAACCTTGCTGTTTGGTGACTTGCTGCTATTGGTAATGTCACGTAGAGGGACATTTACCTGATTCACTCCCTATACTGCACATAACCAGGCTTTCTTCTGGACTGTGTTCTTCTTAATCATATGCCTTTAAATCAACTTGTAACTTCCCTTGGGGAACATTAATAAAAAAAATATTTCACCGTAAGTGTTTCAAGGAGCAAAAGAGAGCTCGTGTGTCCTGTAAAAATGTAAAATAAAAATATAAATTAAATCACATTAGGGTCCTGCACAGAATAAACTCAAATTAAAATAGTCATAGAGATCACTTACTTATTTGGCAGTTTAATCTGGCCTAGGATCCAGAACTGATTGCTGAACTATCTCCTAGAAATGTGATCTTCAAACTTCATCTTATTCACACAGAGACCTTGGCAGCACAAACAGGCAGTACATCACTCCAGCTGTATCTCTGCTGCATTGGCCTCTGGTTCTGAATTACAGCATCTATCACATTCTGGCTTTTGCTTGCCAAGCTTTTAAAGGTGTGCTCTTGCTCACTGTACCTTATGAACAGCTTTCTCCTCCATCATTGGGTCTGCTTTTGAAGTTTACTGATATCGACTTATAAAATATTCTTTCTCTGCATGCCTACCCCTCTGACTACTGTGTGACTGAGACATGCATGCATATCGCAAGTGTCAAGTCCCACTCTGAAAGTGCTTTGTCTTGCTCATGCAGACTGTGAAAACTTCTGCCCATAAATATCTGAACCTCATATGCTTTTAAATCTAGACACAACATACATCCTTTGGTTAAGATCTATTTATAATTAATAGGGTGGCATGGACTGGCAGATTCTTCACTGGAAAGACTATAGACATAAACTCTATGTATATATGTATACATATATATCTGGAGACATGCCTATTCCTCTTTTCATTTTTAATACCATCATATATCATATTTGTTTTTAAATTATGTTTTGCTCTGAGTTTTTATTTTATAATAAATAGATGAATTTTGCATGTTGACAGGAACTGGCCTCAAAGTCACATTCTCACTCTTTAGCAACCCGATCATGAAGACAACCCTGTAGCTTTCAGTACCCTGTTGCTTTCTGTCCCTGGTTTTTCTTTTCATATTACCTTGTTGTGGTTTAACCCCACCCATCATCCAAGCAGCCACTTGCTCAGGCCCCCACCAATGGGACTGGGGAGAGAATCAGAAGGGTGAAAGGTAGAAAACTCATGGGGTGAGAATAAGATGGTAATAAGAGAAGCAAAAGCCATACACACAAGCAAAACAAAATAAGGCATTAATTCACTGCTTCCCATGGGCAGGCAGGTGTTCAGCCACCTCCAGGACAGCAGGGCTCCATCACACGTAATGGTTAATTGGGAACACAAACACCATCACTCCCAACATCCCCCGTCTTTCTCCTTCTTCCCCTCCCAACTTTATATACTGATAATGATGCCATATAATCTGGAATATCCCTTTGGTCAGTTTGGGTCACCTGCCCTGGCTATGTCTCCTCCCAGCCCCACATGCACTGCCAATCTCCTCGCCAGCATGGCAGTAAGGGAAGGCAAAGGCCTTGGCTCTGTTGAGCCCTGCTCAACAATAACAAAAACATCTCCACATTTTCATCACTGTGTTCAGCACAAGTCCAAAACATAGTCCACCCATACGAGCCNCAGGAACTGGCCTCAAAGTCACATTCTCACTCTTTAGCAACCCGATCATGAAGACAACCCTGTAGCTTTCAGTACCCTGTTGCTTTCTGTCCCTGGTTTTTCTTTTCATATTACCTTGTTGTGGTTTAACCCCACCCATCATCCAAGCAGCCACTTGCTCAGGCCCCCACCAATGGGACTGGGGAGAGAATCAGAAGGGTGAAAGGTAGAAAACTCATGGGGTGAGAATAAGATGGTAATAAGAGAAGCAAAAGCCATACACACAAGCAAAACAAAATAAGGCATTAATTCACTGCTTCCCATGGGCAGGCAGGTGTTCAGCCACCTCCAGGACAGCAGGGCTCCATCACACGTAATGGTTAATTGGGAACACAAACACCATCACTCCCAACATCCCCCGTCTTTCTCCTTCTTCCCCTCCCAACTTTATATACTGATAATGATGCCATATAATCTGGAATATCCCTTTGGTCAGTTTGGGTCACCTGCCCTGGCTATGTCTCCTCCCAGCCCCACATGCACTGCCAATCTCCTCGCCAGCATGGCAGTAAGGGAAGGCAAAGGCCTTGGCTCTGTTGAGCCCTGCTCAACAATAACAAAAACATCTCCACATTTTCATCACTGTGTTCAGCACAAGTCCAAAACATAGTCCACCCATACGAGCCACTGGGAAGAAAGTTAACTCTACCACAGCCAAAACCAGCACATATCCAAAATGTTGAAAATCACTGAAATTAAATCACCATTGACACTTCAGATTTTTTTTTTTTTAACTCTAATGTTGAAATTCAGTGCTTTATATACACTAGGCATCAAACTTAAACAAGAATAATTGGAAAGAGTTAAACCCCAGGCCTGAAAGAAAATGCTGTAGTCAACAACCCACTCTGTTCTCGTCCATTGATATACAACTGTATGCCATGGGAGGCTCCATCACCACCACTGTGTCTGGGCGTATTGCCCAGTTCTCTCTCCTGGGGTGTGTCCCTGGACCTCCAACTCTGGGAAGTACTCAGAGGGACCAACCTTCTTCCTCATCCTCCCTGCAGAGGAAACACACACGTGTACCACAAAATCAGAACTGAAAAGATCTTAAGATTCTGCTAGATCTTTGCTTTTAACCAGCTGGAGTATAAATCTTTGAGCACACATTTCAGGACAGGTCTCATTTGTGAGACAGCCATATAGCTCTAAACAAAACGTGCCTTTGAGTGCAAGTGTTGTTTGTCTTTTATTAATAAACTAATTGATTGTGTATCCAGAATGGTATTTTTAATGTCGATTTCTGACTTCTTTCAACATTCTGTGATTATATAAAGAAATTAAAAAGCTGTTGCTAACAGTAGTTGATGAAAATGTCTTTGGACCGTGCAAGAGACAGGAAATCTACAGAACAGATTCCAAGTTCTAAGCAGAAATAGTTGGAAATCACACCTATAGATTATGACTCAAACTCTAATCATCTCCACAACCCTTTTAAAAGAGAGAATGGAGGAAATAAGTTTGGACATTTCAGTGAGACAGAAAAAGGAGCACATTTACTATCATTGTCCTCTTTCAGAAGCTCATAGAAAGGCATTTGTTGGTAAAGAGGAGATCTGAGATCTCAACAGCTGACCCTTCTCCAGACAGGAGACAAATGAAGGTGTCTGGATCAATGAAATGTTTCATGAAAAAAAATCTGCAAAGCAAGTTGAATAGCAGGCTGCTTGACCACTCAGTTAAAAGTGTATGACTTCATTTAGTAATTCATTAGATGCAAAAAAATTAGCTGTTTAAATTACCCCAGTGTTGAGAAGAAATGTTGATAACAAACTGTGAGTTCACAGATAAAAATATTGGAACCTGACTCTATACTTTTGAAATCACAAAGCCTTTGAAATAAAGGGTAAAAGTGACTCCCAGGAGAATGGAAAATACAACATATGCAAGCTGATATGCAGCCAATAAAACCACCTTTATAGACACAAATTAGTTCCAGAGAACCATGGGAAAGTCTACTTCAACAATGGCAAAGATATGATGCATTTTTATATAGTAAAATAAGTTACTGATTTCCAGCACTGTAAAAAGCTGGAAGATATCACACAAGTTCTGCTTTCTCATAGAGCTCTTTCTTACGTGCTTTGGGAAGGGGGAAACTGATGGCATCATTATGGTCACCTTTCCCTTTTGACAGGACATGGTGATATATTACCTCGCTTTATCGCAGCTAATATTATTGCATAAATGATGCAAATGACAAAGTTTGGAGATCACAGGTATTCCTAGAAAGTGCCAAGCAAACCACAAATCATATTAGCATAATCTTAGGACTTGAAAAGAATTGTGAATTGAGTAGTTTTTTGCAGCTCAAACACCTAATGGTACTTTTGGATCATTCATTTGCTGCATGCAGCATTGAGCATAGGAAAGAAAGTAATGTCTTAGATAACGTAAAAAAGAGACTTCACCTAATTTCCCCCTCTATTAATTATAGAGTCATAGAATGGTTTGGGTTGAAGTGATCTTAAAGATCATCTAGTTCCAACCCCTCTGCCATGGACAGGCACACATGTCATTAGAGGTGAAAGGACTTATATATTTATTGTATATTTATATGTAGATATAGCAAGAGGTTCCTGGCAGAGATCAAGTCTGCATTTTAATAACAAAAGACTAAAAATTCTTGTCTCACTTAATTCAAATACAAAGTGAAAGACAACAGGTAGATGCAATGTGAGAGGAGGAGAAGGAAGGTGACAGTGACAATTATTGCAGTAAAGAGTAGTCAACAATTACCTAGTCATTGTTTAGCTTTCTATGCAAAATATAGTACATCTGGAAGGCTGCTAATCATTATCTTTAGATCTGTCTTTAGTTCCTGTAATGTAGCAGTGTTCTTTACAGCTACTGGGAAAATTATTTTCCCCAGTGGAGAAGCATAGAAAGCTTCCTCTTTTGTCTGTATGAAAAAAAATTTGAAAGTAATTCACACATTTCAAAATATTACGGCCTGATAGGGCCAAGCAGATCATCTAGCCTGACCCCTCATACACTTCAGGCAATCTATTTTCTCTAAATTATCTCTTTATTAATCAAAATAATATATTTGAATTAATGAAGAGAGTTGTCCTGCCTTGATGCAGAAAAATTGGTACATGAAGCTTCGAAAACTACAAAGGTACAAAAGCTTCATTTGCTTTTGCTAATTTGATGTTCTGCCTAACTACCCTGATTGTTAAATATTTTGATATCTTCCTCGTTTATCTTCCTTCACTTGCCAGTCATTTGTTGCAGTTTTGATCTACTGTTAGGTTTAAATGTTCATTGGCAGCTGGAATCATCTTCCAGAAGGTAATTCAGGGCAGTTCTCAACCAACTTCTAAATAAATAAAATTTCTCAGCTCAAAACACTTTTCTCATCTTCAGAATAAATGTTATTTTTTTTTCACCCTCACTCTTTAATCTCTTCCTGAGAAACCAGAGTGAGGATACACTGTCCATTTCCCAGTATGATGCTGCTTGTTCTAGACTACAGCACACTTTGCTATGTTAAATTCCGTATCACTTGAATGAGCCCACCTTGTTTTGTCCTCTCCTGGTTGTTACGGCAAATGTTGCCGCTTTTCTCAGCAGTAATTATTTTTCACAGAATCACAGAATGTTTGAAGTTGGAAGGGACCTCTGGAGATCATCTAGTCCAATCTCCTTGCTAAAGCAGGTTCCCCTAGAGCAGGTTGCACAGGATCATGTCCAGACAGATTGTGAATATCCCCCGAGAGGCAAGACTCCACAGCCTCTCTGGGTCAAATTAAGGTGTCCGTGGTGGTACACACACAGTATGTCCTTTATGACAGTGTGAACTTAAAATGAACACAACATAGCTTGTTTCTTTAGACAACAGTCTATATATTTGAAGCTAAAGTGCACAAAACCACAAAGGGATAACGATTATGTGGCTAAACACACCACAGTTGGCTGGGGGAGATGTCAGGAACTTCTTAGTGAGAGGGGAAGAGCTGAAGCTGAAAACCTCAGAAGCTGATTTTCTCAGATTTTCTATAAATACAACCACTCTGTACTGTGTTTAAACACTTTGGATTTGCAGCTACAGTTCTCTGAATTCTGCATTTATTTGTCTGAAGAAGGTAGGTGCTGGAAAAGCAGAGGGGTTCAATATAACTGTTTCTGCTGGGTTTTGTACTCTGTACTGAGGTCCTGCCACGAACAGATTCCAGCAGGGAACTAACATTACAGTATCAAGACTTAGGACCTGATTCAAGTTGCAGTCCAGTCTACTACAGAATGAAATCAGCTGCACTTCACACTTCTGCAATCTCCTCTCATCTGTAGAGATCACAACCTTATCCTCTTTCATTCCTTTTTCGGGGGTTGAGAGGAGGAATAACGGAGCTTTTCGAGGCCCTCTATCTATATGTAGCTCGAGCATATGTCTCTTGCTTTCCTTGTTTTCCTGTGAACCAGGAGGAAAAGCCTTTCCATTGAAATGCTAATAGAGGAACAAACTGTATAATAAGACTGCATCTCCTTTGGGCCTACATGTAATTTACACATAAAATGAAATTGCACATGGCCTTGTTTCATAGCATATTTGTTTAATTATCTTTCTTAAAAGCCTTTTTCAATTAATTTTCAATATTTAAAAAAGGAATAAAAATGCCAATTTATCTGTGTACCTGATAATTAAGTACAGTTTGGGGAATAATTACATTATCTAATAGCAGAAATTTGTCCAGCTCTAACAACTGGCATTTTTCAACAGTTTTGCTCTCTTTCTTGTTCTCCAACTGCTCTTATTCAAAAGAAGTTTACATTCTGCGTGTGTCAGTCAGTCCTCACTCATCACATCAGACACTGAGCAGATGACCAAAACATCTCTGCCTTTGCTGACAGTGGCTCTGGAAAGAATGGAGAGATGCAGGCTTGAATCTCTCCAAGAGGGCCATTTGTACAGTTCTATTATATACCAGTAGAAGTATAACCAATAGAACCAAGAAAATACTAACTTTTTCATCACCTCTCACTGACTTTGAGAAACCCCAGTCTAACATACCGTGTTGAATTCTGGTAATCTTTTTCCAAGAACACTGGAATATCTTTATTTGATATCAGTGGGAACAGATGTGGAAGAGCGATGTTCAATAGATAATCGCATGGCAGTGCATTGAGAAAAAAAAAACCTGAAACAAACAGTTGTTTAGCATAGTAGAGAAAGTACCAAGAAAGACAGAATTACTGTCTGAAAATACAAGTTGCTGGGATTAGTACCAAAGGTGAAAATCCCTAAAACAATGAGGTCCGAATAGCAACTTTTGTGCCAAAACCAGCCTGCTGATTTTTCCGTTGAGGAGGTAAGGAACAGCTCTGTGTGGAAAATGTCCTGCCTGGGACATCCATTTCCCTCCCTCTCCACATGAGTAGCCTAACACTGGCCATTACAGCCTGGTACAGTGCTGTGAATGGGCTGAGGAGGCGTGGAGGGGTTCTCCTGCAGGTAAAGCACTTGACTCTGCAAAGTCCCAACTGCTAACATTGCACCAGCTCACTACTAATGGGGAAGCCCCAGTTCTGAATTCAGTTTATTCATCCATGGGAGCTGGAGCAATCCAAGTTGAGCTAAAGGGATATATGAAATGGGATGAACAAAAGCAGCAGCTTGGGGTTTCAAGGTAAATAAATGAAATTACCTCCTGGAGATGGCTGGACATAGCTAATATTGGCTGATATTGCATACTGTGGGGCAGAACAAGACTTGTTGGTTCATCAAGAACCCAGAGCCTTTATTTGAGTCACTAAGGAAGAGTCTAGATAAAAACAGACCACACACAGCTGTGGGCTCCTCTGCCACAGAAGGAGCTGGAACTTTCTCATGTGGGCTGGATACATACTATCAAAGATCTATTCTATCCCCATAAATGGAACTGCTTCTGTACTGCTTACCTACAGAGCAAATATGGTGGAGTGTGGGAACCATTTTGTCATTTAAAAGATTTACTAAACAGCAGACAGAGAGTTTCACCTTGCTTCATTTAAGAAGATTTTCTACCTATATGAGCTGTGATCTGTTTCTGCAGCTGAGCTGGAGGCAGTAAGATGGAAAACAGTCATGTCATGCATTTCACCAGTCTCAGAGTTGAGTGAGGGCTGATTTGTGCAACCAGGATGGCAGTGGGGAAAAAAAAAAGACTAAGTATTAATAAAAATTCTTCTGAGTCAACTTTTTCAATGCCATTGTTACTAGTTGCCAGGTTTAGCTTCTGTTGCTGAATCATGTTAGGAATGCAAGGGGAGAAATAAGGTTTCAGGTCAAGTACTTGCCAGCTGCCTAACAAAGTAAAGACCAGGTTTTATTCAAACAGCAAACATCTTGAGGCAAAGCTTGGTTTCTCAGCTACTGCTGTCCACGCCCCAATAATACAACCCTTCTCTCAGCCTGCAGCTCTGGTAGAAGAAACAGTAGCAAAAACCTCCCAAAAACTTGAGAAACAAGCTTACCAGCCTTATTTACACCTTTCTTTGCGTTTCTCCTGCTTCTTTCTCTGTGTCTGGTTTATATCACTTCACCTTGTAGTTAATCAGGCTGGTGCTGACAATTAGGCTTGTTAACACTTTCCTTTCAGAAGGCTTGTTCTCCAATTAGGCTGCCTGCCCCGTTCCAGGCAGCCAGAAGATAATGTGACTGTTCCCTGTATTCAGTCCCAACAGAATCTGCAAGGACACCTGGCAGCTAAGGGTAGAGCTTTTAACCCTGAACTGTCAAGCCGAACTGCACAATAAACCAGCTCAATTTGTAATTAAAAGTAGTAGTATTTTTTAAATATTTACATTTGTGTGTGTGTGTGGTTTGGAGTGTTTTTATTGTTAGGTTTGTTTGTTTGTTTGTTTTTAAAGGAATTAAAGTTCCAGCTAAGTACCTTGTAGGGGTCACAAAAGTGCCTGTTCAAAGTCTGTTATAGAAAGTGCTTGGTATTCAGTGAATGTTAAATACCTAAGAAGCTTAGGCATCTAATTACAAATTTAGCTACTTACATATGTGGAAAATTTAGCTTGGAACGCTTTCTGTGCAACTAACACTCATAATCTATGTTCAGTTACTGTACCTGAAAGACCAGTTACATTTTTTTCTTAAAAACAGATACATTCTTCTTTATTGCATATAAAGTAGTTCAGCCATGTATCGAAAGTTTCTATTGCACCCAGAAAACTACACAAATCTGGGATCCTTTTTCTGTCCCAAGAACCATCTATTGTTATTTAAGGAATGCCATTATAAACGACAGAAACAATAATGACAAAAGGGTGAAATAGATGATTAGCTGTATATTATGCTGCTTCTGTTTCTGGTCCTGGAATGGAAGCTCTGTGTGATTACAGCTGCAGTACAACTGAACCATAATACTATCTTGGATATGGCATACATGCAATTCCATCACAAATCATTTGCTTTCTTTGCCTTGCATAAGGTCTCACAAACAAAGGTCTTAATTCTGATTACAGCTGGTCTCCATGCAGGCAACATCATATTTATCCCCCCCTCAAGCTTGCACACACTGTGTTGTCTCTGTGCTGATTGCTCTCTGTTAATTTGATATATGAATTCTGCCTTGCTTCAGTAAAGGACCATAAAGTATTTGATGAGGATGATGATGTGAACCTGAGAAGTGTTTCATAGCCAGTGGACAGTGAATTTTATTTGGATCAAAGAATATGTGCAGGCTGGGGCCATGGCACCAAAACTACTCTAAGGGTAATACTGTACATCACATGGCTTGATTTTCAGGTCATAACCTGTGTGTTTCTGTTTGGACATCTTAACAATTATAGTTAACGGAATCCATGATTGCTGATGACATAAGAGTGTGTCTGTAGACTGAGTGGTCATGAGGAGTGAGTGGAGTTTTTATTATAGCACTACAGTTTAGAGTTTGTCAGTGAAATGGCTAGATGTCAAATGATACCTGTCAAACAGAAATGTTTAACTCTATTCTTGTGCTAGTATCTGTACTTTCAAGTTAACAAGATTACTTCTTCTTCTGGTGAAGCTTCTGACTAAGTATTTATAGCCGTATTAAAAAAAAAAAAAAGAATAGGTGAAAATCGCTATAAAAATAAGCATTCTTCAAAACAGTCGAAGTTTAGCAATGTTTATTTTATTCCTTACCATATTTCCCTCATGCTCTGCACCTGGGGGCCATTTATTATGGAAGTAATTACAAAAGCTATTGATAATGCTAACGTACAAACATCAGCTGCTTTCCATGCTGCTGGAGACTTTGTGGTTCACTTTCATAAAGACTTAATTGAAGAGAACTACTAAGGAAGGCAAAATAGACACTCCTTAGCTTGGTTTGATGAGTTGAAGCTTCAGTGATTCTTTTGTGGCCTACTAACAATAGCAAGAATACAATTTTCAACAAATTAAAATTTAAGAACAGCTACTCTAAAGTCTCCCAGTGGGTTAGCTCCTAGTTACATTTGGTTGAAAATGATGTTATAATCTTGACTTTTGTTAAAAGTAAAATATTAATGAGTATTTAGTCTCTTACTGTTATGCAATGTCAAATGTCCATCTAGATGAAGCTGGCTTTATTAGCTCCAAAAAAAATTAAATTTCGTCCAAAGCTGCCTCTATCTTAACACATATGTAATTCAACTTTTTCCTTTAGGAATTGAAACACTGCTGACAGGTTTCAGTGGGCATTGTGTACAACTTTTGAGTTTGATAACACATAGTTAATAGAGTATAGAGAAAAATAGGCGTATACTCCCTGGCATCAAATAAAACTGCATGATCCTTCTTTTCAGACTGCCATTCCTATCCAACTCCACTGCAGAGAGGACAGCACAGAAATGTAGTGGATACAGGAATGATGGAATTGTGGAAGAATGTAACAAAATGCAGAGAATATCAAGGGCGTTGTAGAAGTTGAAAGCAAGGGAAAGAACCCTTTGGTACGGATATGTGGAAAGACTATTCTGTAAAGCTGGTCAAAGATGTCATGCTCAAATATCTTTTTCCTAAGACAGTAGTGTTTTTGACAGAACAACAATTTTTGTGAGAAGATTTGTCATTTGGGGGAATATTTTACATTGCTGATATATTTCAACAGAACAAAATACAAAAATTTTGATAGATGAAAATTTGAGCAAATTTTTTTTCTTGGCAGGCGGTTTTAAGGAGGCTACATAGTTCTTGGGTTATTTTTAAGTGAATAAAGAACTCTTCCCTTCAAAACAATTTCTACAGTATTGGAATGAAAACAGGAAGGGGGAGGGTGCTGAAAAGACAAACAAAATAACAGAGCTGGAAAGGAAAATATGAAAAAAGAAGTGGCATGGAATATGTCTGGGAGAATTTAAATGGACAGGAAAATGATCAGTGTGAACAAATAACAAGAAGTCAAGAAAAGCAAATAAATGGAAAAAAGATGGTGCAAAAACATACGGGCAAACCCACATATTTCTCATGACTCCTGGTAAAGATAGTAGAAAATTTGGTTTCGACATTTTAGGTCTGCCAAGAAACTCTTAGTGTTTCTGCTACTCTGTTCATCAGTTTGCTTCAATTTGTGCTTTTCATAATGGAGCCATATTTGAAATCGATAGGAAGAGTTAATGCCTGCATATCAAATGGCAAGAAGAAAGGAGGTGCCATTCTATCTGTAGAGCTGAGGCACAGCTGGGGTGCAATGTATGCCCACCCCAGCTGTGCCTCATGAGGTTTTTATGATGCCCTTCAAAATGTCGCGTGCATTGCAAGACAAGGTACAGATAAAGAATTGCAGAGCCATTGCAAGCCTAGGGGAAATCCTAGAGCTGATGACTGGATTTTTTTGTTTTACTCACAAGTTGTTACCGTATGCCCCAACTTCTCCAACTTCACCATGCTTTGCCCCACAGTGTTTATGGTGCTGACACACTTCTGTGCCTTTTGCTTTTGTTTTGCCTGAGAACCCCACTGCTGTAACTCATGCCCCTTTCAGCTCCCCTTTCTCTGTGGCAACTCTCCTTTGCTACCCCAGTTCTGATCCCACCTTTGTGCTTTTCGGCAGCACTCAGAATCTTCTCAAAACCAGAGTTCAAAGGAAATCCCAGAGAAGAAAGGCTACCCAGGGCTATGCATTTGCTGGCTTAAACCCAGGTTTTAGCTGCTATCAGGATTTATTTTATAATGTCAGCGTGTTACAGCAACACAATCCTTTCCGCAGTCTCCTGAACCATCTCAGAGGAGTTTAAAGGTAAAAGCCTACACCCAGTGTTTACTGGGAGTCCTGTAAGAGACTCTTTTGTGCTCTAAAAAATAGGAAAAAATGTTGTTAACTGCCATAACTAAATATCTAAAATGAAAGAGGAGACTAAGCATTTCACCTAGTTGGAAACTTTTGCTGTACACAGCAGCAAAACACAGACTACAACACAAGGGAGGAGCCACTGTAATTGCCTTTTGCTGTGATCTCTAGATTTTTGATTGAAAGGATCATGTCTAGGGTTCTATGCTCGTTCTTTTCTCATAAGCTCTCAGTACTTAGAAGTCTTTTCTTCCACTCTTAATTTGCCTGGAGCAAGGCTTTTATCTAGACTTTTAGCCAAGAGGCACCTGCTGAAATATTCATTGGTAGAAATTGTGCCATGGGTGTTTTTCCCCATTTGTCCAGTTCTATGTCATTAAAATAAGGTTGAATGCAATGAAAATAGGATTTGACAGAGAAGAATGGCATTCTCTCAAAAAACTTTATATAATAGGCAATTAACCCTTTTCAGTGCAAGAACTGGAATACTCAAGACTGCTGAATAGTATCCTCTCTCAATGGCCCTGTAGCACCACATCAAAATGGAACTGAATATTATAACTTCACTTGGTGGAAAAATAAAATTTTAATCTGCAATCTTTGATAAGGATGATTTAAAGATTTTCATATTTTATTTTTATACTGATCTAAACATGATGGTCATTTGAGAAAATGCAAAATCCATGACTCTTTACAATCTTATAATATGTGCCTAAAATTAATTCTTCTTTCCTTCCTGCCTTCTCATAATACTCATTTGTTCATATGAAATGATTCAAAAGACATTTTTTGTTTGGAATTTGGTCCAGGAATGAAAATAGAAGTATTCAAAAATTTCAAAGGATAAAAATTAAATTGAATCAAAGAGGATCACAGATATATACAATTAAACCTGGAATAGTTTTGACCTTACGCAAAGCTGGCCTCCAAGCTCATCTGTTAGACTTGCTTTGAGCATGGGTCAGGTGAACTCTGTGTGAACTCTGTAGGTCCCTTCTGATCAAAATCGTTCTGTGATTCTATTTTATTATTGTAATGGAAGCAGATACACAATGTGCAGAGAGGAGTAATTTTTTAAAAAACAGAGTTTAAATTTAATCAGTTAACAACAGCAGGAGGTAAAACAAAAGTCTCCAGTATGATATTATTTCACCCTGCATTTGAGGGGCTAATCCTAGGCCTGATCTGAGAGTCTTCCCAAGAATGTAAATCCAATTACATATAAGACATTTCCTTGTAGACATACTGGAAATTTCTTTGCATTTACTTGCAAGATTCCTGTCAGATTTTGTTATCTGATAACACAGACACATAATACTTTAACAATCTCTCTCTCCTCTAAAGATCTTAAAGAACATGAAGAGCAGTTAGAAATTAAACAATGTAAAGCTCTTTCAAAATGGGGAAATATTTTGGTTTTGCACATGTATCAGTATAAAAACAGACACAAAGAAATCAAGCCATTTTCTCAAGATTTTTTAATGAAAATAAAGGGCAATTATGATTGTGCTTCTAAATGATATAACATAAGGCTTTCAACCTGTGGGTAGCAAAGGCTAGAACAGTTTCATAAGACATCTCTCTCTGCCTCCTTGGCTTCACAACTCTGGACTGCTTAGAAAACTCAGTAAGTTATAACAAATCTTCTACAATTCAATGAAAAGATATTTTTTTCTGTCATAGATGGTCATTTGTACAGGTTACAGTTCGTGAAAAGTTTTAGATGTATATCCTTTCACAGCAAGCATTCTAACATATGCGTTACAAAATATCTAAGTCCGAGATTTAAATAGTTTTTAAGTTTAGCCAGAAAGTTTTATTTTAAAGATAGACAATGAGATACTTGTTGGCATTTGACTGATGGGAAGGAGTCCAGACCCATAAGAGATATTCTGTGGGTATTTGCAATCTTCCCTAGATAATATCTGGAGGGATATATAAATAGATAAATAGATATATACATGGAAGATGCTGCTGAGTGCCTCAAGGTCTCTAAAGCGAGGCACATCTGTGCTAGCCCAGAGAGAAATTTCTGGAGCACAAGTCCGGTCATTTAATGCCATCTGGGTCCTGTATCAGTCCCTGAGGTTCCTTTTTAAATTTGACCACAAGATTTCTCAGACTGGAGATGGTGACCTGAATCAGGAGCTCTAAGGTCCACACCTGCAAACCTCGTGGGAGCTCTGCAGTGTGTGCTCTGCCCTGTCAGACACAGGCACTGGCCGTGCTCTGTCCTGCTTTATTCCAAAAGGAAGGAAGTACAGGGAAAGATCCAAAATCCACGATCCGAAAGCTTTGATTTTTTTTTCAACCGTTGCGAAGCTAGGAATGATAAATCTGGCATAAAATCTCTAACCTTTTGGCCTGCCAATTACAGAGAAAAGAAATCCAACCACTTCAGTTGCTTCAGATTTTTCCTAAGATGCATGAGAAAAGAACTTGGCACTCTTGGAGTAATGTGCTGGGTTTACACTTTTTGGCAAAGTGAGGTTATATTCCGATCTTTCTGCAGTAAAAGTGCTGAGAAAAGGCCTCATCTGCAGGACCTTGCATCCTATCACAACGTCGTACATGTATCACCAAATTCTGCTGTCAGGTACCTTAGTGTCTATCTGGAAATGCTTTACTGAAGTGAATGGCTGTGATTCCAGCTTTACAGCAGCATAACTGGCAGTAGATTTTGGCCTTTGGCTGCTTTTTTTCAGGCTTTTCTCAGTGCATAGTAGCATATGTGCTATTTCAAAAGAAAAAAAGTCATAATGTTGCCATGATAGAAGTACAAGTGCAGCCAAGGGTGTTAGAGCACAATTCTTGATTAGATCAAAATTGCTTAAGACAAGACTGACTGCTTCATTGACTTAACACAGCTGTAGGATCTGAAAGATTCTGATGGAAACAGCAGCAGTGCTCTCTACAACCTCCTTTAAAACTATCCTCTTACACTCAAAAAAAATCCCCCCCCCCAAAAAAACCCAAAAAACAAAATGCAAAACAAAACAAAACCAACAAAAAACCAAAACAAAAACCAACCAACCAACCAACCAAAAAAACCCCAAAAAAACCAAGCCAAAACCCCAAACAAACAAACAAACCCAAAAACAAAACAAAACAAAAGCACAAGGAATGAGCTGCAAAGAACTGCAAGAAACTGCAGTAAATGAGAAGCAGAGTTTTAATGCATAAACATAAAAATATTTTTCTAAAGCAAAGCAAATACCCTGATAACTACTTAACACCACTGAACAGCAGTCAGAAAATTACAGTCTAATAAAAAGGCAGTTGGCGTAATTGGTAAATGAACTTTCTCTGCTACTCCACTGTACTCTGTCCAACCTGACATGTTAGCAATAGAAAAAGCTTCACTTAACCCTCGGACTGGATGGATTAGGAGTTAAATACAGCAATTCTGATTATGATAAATAAAGAGATGGAGAATAGCAATAAAGTACTTTGCATCCCAAGAGTATGAAAACATTTAAAGTTTATGGATCTGGCACCGGAAAGAATGATCATGATTACAGCTGGATTGCATTTCAGTATTTAAATTGTGATCTTTGATTGAACACAGTCAGTTTTTCTAACTGGAAAAGCAAATACATTCCAACTTTTTTTTTT